>JAVJIF010005817.1:0-221245 GCA_038442645.1 Agave tequilana | reverse complement strand
CGATCTGAAGCGTTCGGTGAATAAGGCTAGAGGAAACCATTGGCTTCTAAGCCCAATATAAAATCCTCAATAACTCATCATACTGAGGGGAATAGCATGGCTAGCCCAACTAAACAGTAGTTGGTAAAGGCATACCAAATCCGTTGACAGCTGAGAATTTGCTAAAAATTCTAAAGGACCTAATCCCACCTTTTTCACTAAAGTCCCCTACCAATTCTCATCCATGAAATGGTAGGACCACAAAAGGCTGTATTCATTTTTCCAATAACAGATCACAACTGTCATGCTTAAAGCTCACGTCTCTGACAGTAAAACTTTTTCCTGACGGATTTTGCTAATATCCCTAGCAGATTAAACTTCACTTGTTATTCTCTTCCATAGAATGACAGGTCCATTCAAATTACTATTATGTTCAAACACCTCTAACAGTAAATGAATCCTTATCAAGTTAACATCACACCTCTGACAAGTTGCTTTACAAATCCCCAGGTGGAGAAGTTGTCACGATCACTTCTGACAAAACTCCTTTCAAAGTCCCCAGCAAGGGATTTGGTTGTTACGTTAATGATTACCTTTGACAACATTTTAGGGAATAATCCCTTCCCTACCGAATCCCCACAGAGTCTTTTTGTCACGTTAATGATTACCTTTGACATATAATCTCTTATGGAATTCATTTTTTAACTCCCAGCGAGTTTCTGGTAGACTCCCTCAAAGTCTATTATTTTTCTCTCAGTCCCCAATGGACTTTCTTGGTTGTCACATTAACAATACACCTCTGACAGTTTCTTCCAACAAAAAAAAAATATCCGAAGGAGATATTAATTTTCCACCTTATTTTCCTGATGGGATTATTTCTTTTACCGTTATGTCCAGCTTGTCACCTCTGAACGGTAGAAATCCTAAGCTTGGTGTTTCTTAATCGGTTATATCTATGTTACCTCTGAACTGACAGATAACCAACTCTCATCTTCCAGTCCAGCAGGGACTACTCCTTTACCGTTATGTCCAGTTCGTCATCTCTGAACAGTAAGGCTCTGAGTCTAGCAACTTTCAATCGGTTATGTCCACATTACCTCTGAACCGACAGATGTCTGGATCTCTCCTCTTTATGATACTCAAACTGTCAAGTCCAGTTTACCACCACTGAACAGACGAGTCATAACTTTGTTCTCCTTCCTCCGTCAGGGCCGGGAGTTCTTGCTGTCATGTTAATACGACTACCTCTGAACAGCGAGTTGTGAGCCTGATGTCTCTTAGTTGGTCATGTCCATATTACCTCTGAATCGACAGGTGCCAGATCCAATTCACCCTTGCAGTCCCTAGTGGACTAGCTGCTAAGTTAATGCGACTACCTCTAGCAGGGGTTCAGAGTTTAGTGTGTCTTAATTTATCATGTCCAGTTTATCACCTTTGAATAGACGGGTCCCTAAAATCAGATTCATCTCCATTTTGTCATCATGTCTAGATTATCACATCTGAATGACAAAATTTCGAGCTTGGTGGCTTCTCAATCAGTTATGTCCATGTTACCTCTGAACCGACAGATAGCCCGAGTTTCCCTTTTTGTTTACTGTTATGTCCAGCTCGTCACCTCTGAACAGTAAACACACCGAGTTTGATAATTTCTAATCGGTTATGTCCAGTACGTCACCTCTAAACCGATGAATATCCAATCTCACCTTTTTTGTCGTTATGTCCAGTTCGTCACCTCTGAACGACAAGACTTCATGTCTGGTGATTCCTAATCAGTTATATCCAGTTTGTCTCCTCTGAACTGACGGATATCCTGATCTAACTTTTCAGTCCGGTAGAGATTCTTCTCGCTGTTATGTGTAGTTTACCACCTCTGAACAGTGAACCCTCTTTTCTAGCGATTCCTAACCTGTTATGTCCATATTACCTCTGAACAGACGGATTCCTATATTTGCTCCCCTTTGTCCCTAGTGAGTTCTCATACTCAGACTGATTTTATCATGTTCCTAACCTCCGAGTAATTTTCAGTCAAAGTTCTAATTCTTTGGGGAAGAACACTCGAGGCAATTCAAAGTATTTCAAAATCCGAATCATCCCATTGCAGATTTACGAAAACTTCGAAAGGGGTTTTGTTGACACTTAAAAAAGACAAAATCTCAGACAGCTTTTTAACCAGTCTGAACGATATCTAACTTGTCGACATTTGCAAAAGACAAGTCACAGACAAGCTGACGACCAGTTTCTACCCATCCCCGATGGACAAATTAGCGACTTGAACTCTACTAATCTAGTAAAGCAGACAGTAAGTCAAGGTTGTCTTTGAAGAGACCTAAGCATGCCTAAAATGCTGAGTTAGTTCAACACTTAGGACGTGTTTGTTTCGCCGCAAAACGCCGCAAAACGTAAGTCGTAAAACTTCTTTTCCATTTTCGTTGTTTGTTTCGCTGAAAAACAAGTTGCAAAATGCAATTCTTCTTTTCTCACTTGCAGTTGCTACAGTTAAATTTGTGGTCATGTAAATCACACTTTTACACTCATATTTTCCCACTTGCAGTTGCTACAGTTAATTTTGTGGTCATGTAACTCTCACTTGTAGTACACTTACAGTTCAAAACAGTTACTTGATAATCAATATATAATTTAATATTATTAAATATTTAATATTTTAAATAGTGTTCAATTTCTTATTTAATTTTTTAATTATTTTATTTTTTATCTTTAATTTTTTTTATTGTTTTTAATATTGTTTTAATATTTAAATATTTTACTATTTTAATTTAATATTTTATTTAATATTTTATTATTTTATTATTACTTATTCCATTTTTTATTATTTTATTTAGAGTTAATATTTTATTAATATAACAATATTATACTTTAATATAAAATTACTATATATTTAATTATTTATTTTAATATAAAAAATTACTTTATTAATTTCATAATATATTTTATTATTATATTAATATTTTATTATGTTAATATTGTGATAATAATTCAGTATAATAATACTATAATGATTATTTATTATTAAATTATAATTATATTTTACTTTGTTAATTTTATATTTCTATAATATTACAATAATATTATAATAAAATTTATATTATAATAATTTTCAAGTACTTTTAATATTATATATTATAACTGTATTTTATTATTGTTGTAAGATTTTTTAATATTTATATTTTATTAGTATTCTTAAATTTTATTAATGTTCTTTAGATTTTCTTAAAATTTTATATTATTATTTAGTTAATATTTTAGTAATATTTTACTATTTATACTAATATTTTATTAATATTATTGTTATAAATAAAATATTAAGATTATTAATTTTTTATCTCAAATTTATTAATACAATTTAATTTGCAATAGTAGATTTAATTAATAGTATTTATAATATTTAAATCACTGCTACAGTTAATTTTGTGGTCAACTTTTCCACTTACACTTTTACATTACCAACCAAACACCGTAAAACATAATATACTTTACCATTTACACTTTCAATTTATCACCAAACACCGTAAAACACAATATACTTTTCCATTTACACTTCACTTTATCAACCAAACACCGTAAAACACAATATATTTTCTCTGCTACAGTTCCCTTTTTCTATTCTCATTTTATAACTTACGACTTGCGACATTTTGTAACGAAACAAACAGGCCCTTAGCATCGATGAGTTCAAGAGGATAGCTCGCCAATAGGCTAAGTTTGTCTAAATTCGCCTTGAAGCTTTCCACAGAGAGCTAACTTATAGCTTCGCCTAAAGCTAATTCTAGCTTTGCCGGAAGCTTTCTTGATAGCTTCTCATGAATCTCTTCATAGCTCCACAGAGAGCTAACTTACAGCTTCGCTTGAAGCTAATTTTAGCTTCGCCGGAAGCTTTCTTGATAGCTTCTCATGAAGCTCTTCATAGCTCCACAAAGAGCTAAATTACCGCTTCACCGGAAGCTAATTCTAGCTTCGATGGAAGCTTTCTTGATACCTTCGCATAAGTTTTTCATAGCTCCACAGAAAGCTAACTTACATCTTCTCCTGAAGCTAATTATAGTTTCGTCAGAAGCTTCCTTGATAGGTTCTCCGGAAGAGGCTAACTCTACATGAGGAAAGTAACCGCCCCACTAAGTTAGTGAGGGAAGTTAATGGGTAGTTACACCCATGATCCCTCATTAAGAAGAGCCAATTGAGGAAAATTAATGCGTAGTTGCACCCGTGATCCCTCATTAAGAGGAGCCAAGTAAGGAGAGTTAATGAGTAGTTACACCTATAATCCCTCATTAAGAGGAGACAATCAAGAGAATCATAACTCCCTATTGAGTCTAAAAATAGCCCACTAGTAGGCTAGGCTCAGGGTCTTGAAAAGATTCAAGTCCAATAGGCTCACAGTCTTGAAGAAATTCACATCCAAGAGGCTTTTTGAAAAGCATAAGCTTCTTTGGTGGCTTCAAAGCTTAAGCCAACAAGAGATCTACTCTCTCGCTTTCAAGAATTCAGAAAATCACTTCTCTAATCCTACAAGGATAAATTCAGGATGTTAATACCCTAAGATTTTTCTCCCTCTCAGGAATCTCCAGAACCAGGCGAGAAGGAATTCCCAAGCAGTAGCAATCAAAGATCGATCGATCGCATCGTCAATGGGACAAAGTGATCGCGCGCTGATCAGACTCCCACCGACACACTTTCTCAGAAATCTCAGAGAAGATCTACTTGTAATTTTCTTTTCTTAAAGAAATACTTGTAATTTCGCTCCTCGATTCTCTTTGTAAGTTTTCCCCTATCAAATTCAATGGAAAACAATCACCCACAACGACTGCTTGGAGCTCAGTCTACATCGGGTCCCCACCATGATGGCTATCCGAGCTAGTCAACAACCTATTGTGGGTCTACCTTGATGGCTATCCCTCGGGGAGTCTCCTGAGACTCACCTACAATGACTGCTTGGAGCTCTGCCTACATCGGATCCTCACCTTGGTAGCTACCCGAGCAAGTCAAAAGCCTATAACAGGTCTACTCTACTCCTCCAGGAGTCTTTTGAAAGATGAAAGCTTGCCTACAATGACCGCTCAGAGCTCAGCCTATACTGGGTCCTTACCCTGATGGCTACCCGAGCTAGTCAATAGCCTATAGCGGGCCCTATCCTGACGATTACCACTCGCAGAGTCTCTTTAAAGATGAAAGCTCGCCTACAACAACCTCTCGGAGCACAGCCTACATCAGGTCCTTACCCCAATGGCTACCTGAGCTAGTTATAACCTATAGCGGGTGCTACCTTGACGGCTATCCCTGGGGAGTCTTCTAAAAGATTGAGGCTCACCTACAATGACTGCTCGGAGCTTAACTTACATCGGGTCCTCATCCTGATGGTTACTTGATGAGTCAATAGCCGATAGCGGGTCCTGCCCTGACGGCTACCCCGACAATATAGCTCCACAGTCGGATATCTCCTACTCGGAAGCGACATCGAGCCAAACTCCATTACACGGACTTCCCCTCTTGGAGGCTCAACTACTTAGCTGGGATTTCTCACACTCGGGGGTAATATTTACAGGTGTCACCATGGAACAAACACCACTTGGGAACCACACGCTTAACCATTCCAAACAAAACAGTCATAAGACAATCCAGGTAAGATCCAAATAATACTTTCATTTCAATTCACTGCTTTATTATAATGTTTTTGATTACTTCTATTCAAATAGATGCTTGGTTACATCTAACTAGAGTAATACAAGACATATTACATGTTCATGCCTTTCTTGAAAGAAATATAGATTCACTTTCTGTCACAACATCCACGATAACATCCAAGAGATGACTCCTAAATAAACAATTTATCATTTCTTAGAGGACAATGACACCGAGAAACTTCTAGGAAAACTCCAACATTGAAAATCATGTTTTAGACTGAAGATTGAAGCATGTAAGACAACGATGATACCAATGCCAAGCCTGTAACTCCAAAAATAAACTCAGAGTGGAGGCAGGCAAAGTGACGATATTCAACAGAAGTATAGACAGCCAGACTGAGGGATGAGAACCACCATCAAGCATGCCCTGTGCCCCTACACTTGTAAGAAAAGAGAGGTGTCGAGCCCTAACTCTGGCCCGGCTCGATCTGATCAAAGCCTAGATGGGCAGACCAAGTAGAAGCAGGGGCCCTACATATTCTCTCTGATAGCCGGGCCTTATCAGGAATACTGACCTTCCTCGATGAGCCAATTGTGAAAGCTAACGTTCCTTGATAAATGAACTAAACATCAGGAGTGCAACAACCGTCTTCATCCTCTCCCTCTCCTTCCTCTACCGGACAAAAAAGAAAGAAGACATCCCGCCCACCAACAATGCAAAATTTTGGGAGCATGGAGTTTTCAAGAAGAAGCACATATTTTCCTATAAGTTTCTCTTTATTTATAGAGGGGAAGGAAGCCAAAGCATCTACCTTTCAAAACTTCAAATCCAAAGAAGACAAGAGAGAAATGCTTTTAACCCCATACCTCAAGCGGCCACTTGATCAGAAGCTTGCACGTGTCGTGATGGATCAGATCTGAACTGTAGCACTCGATTCGCAGCACGAACCTCGAGCGACGTGCCTCTTCAAAAAGTGATGGTTATCTGACTAACACAGCAGCGGATGTGACATGCATTTAAAATTCTGCCAACCTGTGAGGCATGCCACAAGAAGACAAAAACTGAAGCGACATTGACAACCCGAGTTCAGGCTCAAGGGGTCTGCTTTCCACCTTTTCTCTCAGAGTCCACAGGACCACATAACTACAAGGGGCAAGTTCTCGACCTCCTGCCAAAGAGAGAAGTAGAGGGGGCATCTGTAGTTGTTAGTTTTGATCCCTCGAGTTCACGAGACATGTCCATCCAGCCTTTGGACGATCGCATGACACGTGTTCATACCTAAAATCTCTGAAGAAGAGTCCTTATATCATCTAAACTTCGAGCAATTCAAGAAGCCAAAGGATATAAATAGAGTTAGTTACGACTGCCCCTATCTCCAAACAAATCTTCATTTGAATTCAATGGTTATAGCTCGAGAGCGGATCAACCGTACTGGCAGCTGTATAGACCCCACAGGATAAAGACAAATTCAGGTACTATCAATTTAAATAAAGATGTTTGACTCCAACCACCTCAAAGATAAGCAGTTGAGATAAGATAGATGTTCAGATAGATGAGAACTCTATAAACCTTATCCAACAGACACCCAACTGTATAAATAGTAGACCCCCTCCAATGAGAGGGAGGGCGATGAATCAATCCCAGAGATCAGGCTGTTACTATTTTAAT
This sequence comes from Agave tequilana, assembly GCA_038442645.1. Taxonomy (NCBI): domain Eukaryota; kingdom Viridiplantae; phylum Streptophyta; class Magnoliopsida; order Asparagales; family Asparagaceae; genus Agave; species Agave tequilana. The sequence continues at coordinate 213,961 of JAVJIF010005817.1, read as the reverse complement.
TTTTTTTGAATTACAGTGGAACCCTCTCTCTTTCACTGTGATTTCTCCTTTTTCGGTTTTCATGTAAATCTGTGTGTTTGCTCTGGTTTGATATGGACAATTTATTCATTAATCCATACAATTTAGTGTGTTGATAACTCCCCCAGAAATTATCCACCGCATTTGGTGCTTTTATTGAGCCTTTTGAGTTTATACTCGAAGATCTCTCTCAAACATAACCCCTACTCTAAACAACCCCGCACTATGGATATGGCTCCATCAAGAAAGAACGTCTTCTAGACTACAACCACTGGCCCTGTCTCTGTTGGCCCAAAGGCCCTTCACCTTAGTTTTGATAATGACTAACTTATGAAGTTAAGTTACTAATGATCTTACATTTATATAGTTTCAGATATTAATCAAGATCTTAGTAGGTGTTTAGCTTCAACAAAGAATTCAAAGTCAAGTTTTGAAGCTAATACGTGTAGATTCAAGAGCTCACGCGTCAAGATTGCATCTAGTACTCGGATGGAGTCAAGATCTATGGATCGTGTTTGGATCGAGTCGTTTTGGAGATGAAGATCGACGAGAAGACTTTGATTTAGGTTTGTTTAGTTTTTATTTAGATCTCGTGTAAGGATAGCTAGTCTTGATATGCTCAAGTTCACACACACACACACACACATGCACACAAGTTCAAAAGTTTATTGGTTTCGGTTTAACCGTTTTGATTTTCAAGAATATATCCTTCGGTTTCATGAATAGATAGAATCAAGAGAAGTTTACATAGTTTAATATATATTGAATTTCATCTATATGCATCTATACTTTATATGTTTAGAAAAACTTATTTTGATGACTCTAGTTCATGTGTTTTCATGTTTTGTTTCTATCAAAACATATTTTGGATTTAATGTCAAAAACATAGATATATCATTTATCATGTGTATTGCATTCTATCCATACACTCTATGCTTCAAATGTCGTTCAATATCATGTCTTTGTATTTAAAGAAGTTTTGAGAAAAACGATTTTTCATTTAAAAGTTGATTTTTGAAAAACACGTTTCTTGGTTTAAAGCTTAATTTTCGTACCTCAAAAATAGTTCAAATAGTTTGTAATATGTGTTGATTTTTGATCACACATATTTGTACTTCAAATATCTATAATAACTTATTTTTGTGGATTTTGGGTGATTTTATGGGATTTTATAGGTATTTAAAATTTTATGGTATTTTATAGGTATTTAACAGCCAACATTTCATATCCTATAACCCTGGTTTTTGGGCTGCTAATGGTCGACCGAAGCCTGGCTCGGTCGACCGACCGGTCAACCGACGTGCACAGATGTGCACAGGCTTTAGCGGTCGATCGACCAGTCGACCGGTTTAGAGAGTCTGCTCTCTGGGTCTGGCCCCGGTCGGCCGGTCGGTCGACCGACCAGAGAGTTTGCTCTCTGGTTCTGACCTTGGTCGATCGAGTGGTTGACCAACAGGCAAGTTTACCTTGGGACAGTCGACCGAGCAGTCGACTGGTAACTCCAACGGTCAGAAATCTGACCGTTGGCTGGTCGACCGGGCTGGTCAACCGACAGGCCATTCTGGCTTGGTTCTGGACCCCAATGACTATATTTCCAAAGCCCTATAAATATGGGTCATTGAGGGCAGTTTTAGACAAGATTTTCAAGAGCAATTTTTCACCTTCTCAAGTGTTTTTAACAAAGTTTTCAAAAGAGTTTTTATGCCAAAATTCTCTATCTTTATTTGTTTTCAAAGTTTTGAAAAAATCAAAGAAAATCAAGTCTTTGGGAATTCTATTTTGTTCTTATTTTTCATAACTATCAAGAAGTTTTTTCAAGTATTTTCTTTGTGTTTTTCTTTTCAAAACACTTTGATTTCTCACATACTTGAGCTATTCAATTCTAAACCTATCTTTAGGATCTTTTTATGAGAAAATTTGTCTGTGATCCTTTGAGATCATTAAGAGTTGTTTGTGATCATTTAGATCACCAAGTTGTAATCTTTTCTTTACTTTGGCTTAGTGCCAACCTTTTGTGTAAAGGTTTGTGCTTGAGAGGAGGCGTTGAGAACTCCTGGCATTGAGTTGTAATTTCTCAGTGGAGGTCCCCTTTGTGGAAGGTCCTGTGTGGACATAGTAAGAATCGTTCTGTGTGAAGGGGGGCGTAGAGCAGTGGCTCGAACCTCGAAACATATCCTCTTGTTTGCATTTGGATCTTTTCTCTCAACTTTCTCTCTCTCTCTCTCTCTCTCTCTCTCTCTCTCTCATATCTTGCATTGTTTTACATTGCTCATATTATATATATGCTTGGTATTGTTTGTGTGCTTACACTTGTGTTCAACTAAGAGAGCTTTTAATAGCACCTCAACTCTTAATTTAGAAGAATCTCGAGGAGTAGTTCCAGAGCTCTTCACAGGGAATTCGGGCTCTATCTTAGTTACACATAGTGTGTTAGCAATTAAGTTTTAATTCCGCATCATTTAGCATTAGATTAGCACTACACCTATTCACCCCCTCTGGGTATACTTTCAGTCTCTTTAAAAAGGAAAGGAAAAGATGTTGAAGTCGTCAAGCCTGCAAGACGTCATCCCAACCTATCTGATGTCTACAACACCGACGCTGAAGATTCCCAGTCTTCTTTCGCCTCGCCACAGAGGGCCCTTCAGCCATGCCCGAACCCCAACTCACCAATGAGCAACTCCTCCAGATATTTTTCAGCCTGCAGAAGCAGATGGAAGAGCAACAAACAGAGATGGGTTGACTCCGCGAGGTGGATGCCTTTGAAAAAGACGCAGCGACTCGTGCCCAAACCAGACTTCTCAAGCAGGTCGACATATTGCGAAAATCGCAGTCCCCCAAACTGGTGAAGAAAGAGCTCGGGCTCCCCCGTAATCACAATGTGACGTGGAAGCCGCGCATACCACTAGCAGTTTGAAGCGCAACATGTCATACACTCACGATGATGACGAGCGTTCTGAGAACTCAGAGTATCCCCGCAACCCGAAGTTCTCTCGCATTGAGGACATTACGGATCCGGTTCAAAAATGACTCAACCAGATGAGCTAATAATCTCTGAAAGGAATGGAGCATAGGGGGTTGAGGGCCTCCGACTCACCACTGTTGAGGGAAATCACCACGTTCCAATTCCCGAGGAAATTCATAATGCCCTCTTTTGTTGCATTTTAAATTCAATAGATGTCTGACTGTTGTATTCTTTTAAACTCAATACAGAGATGTTTATCTGTTGTATTCTTTTATGTGTTATATCTTCAGCTCTAATATGAAAATAAAAATTTGTATAATTGTATCTTTGTTGCATTTTTTTTATGTATTAAGTAAATATCCATCCTCTCTCATTTCAAGGAATATTTCTCAAACGATGCGAGTATCTTATCATAAGTCACATGTCTTACCAATTTTCTTCAAGTTTTTCGATGTGTTCTTATTAATACTATTAAACTAATTGAAAATTATGTATACTCTCAGTATTATTTATCTAGTATATGTTCATTTTATGGATTTACATGAGAACTAAGTGGAATCTCACGAGTGAATTGATTTTATATCCAAATTCCAAAAGTACACCCTCATTACTTTTTATTAGATTCTTTGCAAGTGCAATGCACGTATTAAGAAAAACAATCGATATCCTAACATCGAAGAAAAATTAAATAAAAAGATAAATCTAACATGGGTAAATATATAATATATATCCTCAAACAGGTGTAAAACAATTTCTTTACAAACATATTATACCTTCTCTTCTAAGAGGTTGACGGTTTGTTCTCCGAGTTAATAATTATCTCTTTTTTTATAATAACTTTTATGTTTTTGCAAATTAAGAACTTTAGCCACAGGCCTTCCCGTCTCCAGAAGAAAGAAAACATAAAGAATATGCACAACACATTGAGACACATTTTTTTGGTCCTAACTCTATAAATATTACGTTTCAATCAGGTGTATCTGATAAATAACTTCTCTCAGCCTAAACCTAACATTTGATAATTAAAAAAAGAAACTACTAAAAATACGTAAAAATTAACATGATGAATCACGTTCTTTAACATCCAATATATATGTTCCTTAGTTTTATTTCATGATTTGACTTTATTTTAAGTTTGTGTAAAGCACATGGATTCTCAGACCAAGTCGGCTCACCGAACCAGTTGACTTTTGTCCCACAAGTTTCCACATTCTTCACGTGCTTTAAACAAGTCCTGTCAATCAAACACGTACCAATTGTTGGAATTCAAAAGCTAGAACAAATCAACGTCCAATTTCATTTCTATTTTATTAATGAACAATTGAATTAAGCGGAAACTATCTTATTCAGTCTCGTTTCTCTTCTTCCACATGTCAAACCAAAAATTTGATGACCAATAGGGAATCAAAAAATGAAACAAAATAAGAATTTAAAAAAAAAAAAAAAGAGCTAAACAGTTGTTCTAATTAAGTAGCTTCATTTCTGCTGTCCCTAATGCTGCTACTATTGCCCGTTTGATGATCACCAGCACCACCATTGCCAATTATAGAAGCGATCGCGGCCGCCAGTGCTGCGGTGAAGTTTGGATCGGCCGTGATTGCTGCCGTGGCAGCGCTCACCGTGTCTGCAGCCAGCACCAATGGTTTCTGCTCTAGCCGGCCGCCCGACGACATCTGAAGCCCCGAGAATTTCGACTGACTGTTGAGGCTCTGTCCGAAGATCTGCGGGGGCGACGACGAGCCAAAGCCCGAGGCCCCGTCGTGCAACGCGAGCTGGAACTGCGCAGCTGGTCTCTGAGCCTGAAGAGGGTGAGAGGTTTGGGTGAGGTCTAAGGTTACTGTTGGAAACGGAGAGGATGCGGATACTGTGACCAGACTGGGAGAGCACGGCAACATTGTTTTTGCTAGGAAGTTGGGGTTCATTATACTGTCGGCGCTCGACATGGAGCCCGAGAGGAGCATTGTTGCCGCTGCCGAGGTGGTGGATGCCATGGCACGGCCGCCGGAGGGAGGGGGTGGTTGTGGTTTCCTTCGTATGTTGTTATCAGGATTGTGCGATCTTCGGCACACCTTTGGACCTGGGGGGGATTAAGAGTACATTGATGAGATTGAGATCGTTGTCCAATGCATGTATCATATAGTCACGTTCAAACTGAATATAACCAGTAATTAAAATCATATCTTGATGCATTGCACCTCAGAAAGAATCACAGTTGTGTGTTTATTAGTAGATAATTATGATTTATGCATTAGACCATTCTTACTTGTTTGCGCACGGGACATCCCGCGGCCATGGTGCACCGATAATATGCCCGGGGACACGGGTTCCCCTTCGCCATCTTCTGCCCGTACTTCCTCCATTGACATCCGTCAGTGATCTAAACAAACCCAACATGTAAATTAACAAATTTAGACTTGGGTACATGATTGAATAAACATCAAGAAACAGTGAAAAACTAGGAATAAATGTATACATATAAGTGGTCTAATTACCATGGGAGCCTCGGACCGAGCTCGGACCGACACCCGCGTTTTCCTCATGGTGGCTTCTTGGGCTTGCTCGGAGTTGCTTGATGAAGACAGTTTGGGGGCTTTGTTAGACGCCCAGCCTTGTGAGGATTGCTCAGGGCTCTCCTCTCTGACAATTTGGGGCTTCCCTTGCTCAAAGGGCACTATGTCCTTCCTAAAACTACTACCCTTGTTCATTCCATTCTGATGATCAGTATTTGAATGGCCTTCAAAGTTGTTGGGGGAGATTGATCTCTCCCTGCTCCCACCACCACCACCACCCATAGATGAATCCTCCTCGTTGTCGGGGGCAGAGGCCAGGCCGAGTTCCATGAACTGCCTCGACACGATGGCTTGCTTCTTCACATCCATCTTCTCATCAATGACCTGATAGAAACACCCATATACTATAAACATTTTGCCGAAAATCATGGTATTCTAATGAACTGAGTAGAAAAAGTCATAGGTTCTTTTAATTCACAATAAAACACTCCTACACTATCATTAGTGCATGGCCTGAAACAAACTATCTCCTACATACTGATCAATATGCTGCTCAAAAACCCTAATGAGAATTGTAAACTTGAATTAAATATTAATGCTTGATTTAATTAATTAATTACCTCTTGTTGCATCTGTGTGCCTCCAATATTATTTCTCTGATTCTTTTGTTGCATGAAGGTGATGAATTGCATGTGTAAGGAGTTGTAGTTGCTTGTGACTTGGCTCAGCATGCTCTTCAGCCTCTGGTTCTCTTCCTTCAGTTTGCCAAGCTCAGCTTGCATCACTGACAGCTGAAATTAAAGCAAATTAACAGAAGAAAGATAATTAAGCTAATTGCACTCAAAGAGAAAATAATTAATCTAGGGTTGCTTGCTTAATTTCATGTTATAGTACATCCTCACTTGCACATTTGCCCTCACAAAATTACATATAGTTCTACTCAATTAAGCTAATTGCACTCAAAGAGAAAATAATTAATCTAGGGTTGCTTGCTTAATTTTCATGTTATAGTACATCCTCACTTGCACATTTGTCCTCAAAATTACATATAGTTCTATTCAATTAGGCTAATTGCACTCAAAGAGAAAATAATTAATCTAGGGTTGCTTGCTTAATTTTCAAGTAAGTACATCCTCACTTGCACATTTGCCCTCATAAAATTACATATAGTTCTGTTCAATTATCCTTTTATGATACTAATTTGTGGTTATGGGTTCTAGCTAAATTTATGAGATAACAACTGAAATAAAGCAATTAACAGAAAAAAGATAAATAAACTAATTGCCCTCAAAGAGCAAATAATACTTTAGGGTTTCTTGTTTTGCATGCTATAGAATTACTTTTATCATCACTTGCACATTCGAACCCTCATATACTTACATATAATTCTATTCAATTACTCTTTAAAATACTAAATTTGTAATTGTGATGAGTTCAAGTTAAATTATTAGATGGTGCTAATTAAGGTCAACATATAAGGAAACTCTCACCAAATATCTCAATCTAAAACTCAAAGTCATCACAATCACAAATTTGAGTTTAATTGAATAGAACTATATCTAATTATTTAACTTATAATTACATATAGTTTTAGATTAATTATTTTCATTCAATCTCTTAAAAAATCAAAGCCATAGAGGAAATCAAGGATTTTTTTTTTTGTTTGACAGAAATTAATATTTGTAACAATAACATATTTTGCATATTCATTCAATTTCTTAAAAAATAATGAATGAAAATAATCACCTGATCATTTCTGCTCTCTCTATCTTCTTCATTGGATGACACCCCATCATCCCCCGTCGACGGATCGCTCCCGGCGGTTGCCGTAAGAAGATGCAGACCAGTCTGTTGATCATATACGTTCATGCATATACATAACAATCATAAAACAAATCAATAAATTTGCAAATAAAATCATTTATATCAAAAAAAAAAAAAATGCTTACATTGACATTGAGATGATGATGGTGATGATCATTGTTGCTGAGGCTGGAGATCTTGAGATCGGACGAGTCGAGGGCCGTCGATGATTTCTTCTTCTTCTCGTTGGAGAAGAAATCCATCTCGTTGAGAACCCTATTACTATTAGGGTTTGATGAGAGAGAAGCAGTTGCAGCCGTCGTGGCAATGAAGGAGGAGGTATCCAAGATGAAACCAACTCCTCCCCCTCTCTCCATTTAGAGATTTGTTTTCGACTGATTGATGACTGTTGTATAGGTTTATTTGTAGTCAGACCAAATTAAAAGAGATGAAGATAAAAAGAGAAAGAAACAGGGAGATGAAGAGAGGAGGTGAGAGAGAGAGAGAGAGAGAGAGAGAGAGAGAGAGAGAGGTGTATAAAAAAATCATTTTTTGTCGTCATATTGATGCCGGGGTTTATAATATAATAATATGAGGAAGAGAGAAAGCGAGCGAAGACTTAGGATCGAGAGAGTGACGAGAGGCGATGCGTCACGAGACAGGTGTCGGCAAAGAAAACGGCGGGTAGAGTTGGGAGGAGAGGCGAGGGAGTCAAAGCATGGAAGCGAGAAAGGTGGGGTGGCAAATTGGGGCCCACATCATTCAAACCCGAACCCGCAAGTCTTAGGGTTTGGATCCTAAATAATCATTACGGATCCAAACCAAATAACTCGATTAGCACTTTTATAAATAATACAGTCGAGATATTGGGCTCTTTCTGATGAGGACGGGGAACCCTGGGCTCTACGAATTTGATTGATTGTCGGGTTCAGATTGTCAAGTGGATCCTATCCTAATGGGTTCGAAGTAGCGGGTGGGGATTGAGAATCCAAACCCATTGCAAGCAATCCCCAAGTCAAAATGGGGGAGAAGGGGGCGGTGATCTGACCGCTTCCGTTTGCAAAAAGTCCAACAAAATAGCTAGGAATAGAGTTTTGCTTGCTATTGGCCCGCCGCATTGCCGGTTTGCATCTTCTTGGGCTTTTGACTGGTCTCCTTCTCATGAAGAGATCAGAGGTGACCAGACCTCTACCCCTCTCTCTTCGCCGTCTCTGTGATGACTGGGCCCCTCCTGCTCCTTCAAGTGTCTCTCTCTTCAATGGACACGTTTTATTAATGGTTTTCTGCCGCTTTTGGCCCTGTTGATGTCTGTTCAAAAAGGGAAAAGGTACGAGGACCCCATCCATTGCACCCACAAATCACACCCATGGCCTCACAAGTTGAAGGAAACTGGATGCTTGTGTAATCTTCAAATTTTCGTATTCACGGACTCGATTTTTAGGCCAGTCGCTCTAATATTCTGCAAGAAAATATTAGGAATAATCTTTGATCAATATATTGGGCGTGTTTATTTCGCCGCAAAACGCCGCAAAATGCAAGTCGTAAAACTTCTTTTCTATTTTCCGTTATTTGTTTCACTGAAAAATAAGTTGTAAAATGCAACTCTTCTTTTCCCACTTGTAGTTGCTACAGTTAAATTTGTGGTCATGCAAATCTCACTTTTACACTCATATTTTCTCACTTGCAGTTGCTACAGTTAATTTTGTGGTCATGTAACTCTCACTTGTAGTACCCTTACAGTTCAAAACAGTTACTTGATAATCAATATATAATTTAATATTATTAAATATTTAATATTTTAAATAGTGTTCAATTTCTTATTTAATTATTTAATTATTTTATATTTTTAATCTTTAATTTTTTAATTGTTTTTAATATTGTTTTAATATTAATATTTACTATTTTAATTTAATATTTTTAATATTTTATTTAATACTTTATTATTTTATTAATATTTATTCCACTTTTTATTATTTTATTTAGAGTTAATATTTTATTAATATAATAATATTATAATTTACTATATATTTAATTATTTATTTTTAATATAAAAAATTACTTTATTAATATCATAATATATTTTATTATTATATTAATATTTTATTATGTTAATATTGTAATAATAATTTAGTATAATAATACTATAATGATAATTTATTATTAAATTATAATTATATTTTACTTTGTTAATTTATATTTCTATAATATTAAAATAATATTATAATAAAATTCATATTATAATAATTTTCAAGTATTTTTAATATTATAATATTATAACTATATTTTATTATTTTTGTAAGATTTTTTAATATTTATATTTTATTAGTATATTCTTAAAATTTTATTAATGTTCTTTAGATTTTCTTAAAATATTATATTATTTATTTAGTTAATATTTTAGTAATATTTTACTATTTATACTAATATTTTATTAATATAATTGTTATAAATAAAATATTAAGATTATTAATTTTTATCTCAAATTTATTAATACAATTTAATTTGCAACAGTGGATTTAATTTAATAGTATTTATAATATTTAAATCACTGCTACAGTTAATTTTGTGGTCAACTTTTCCACTTACACTTTTACATTACCAACCAAACAGCGTAAAACACAATATACTTTACCATTTACACAAAACACAATATATTTTTCCATTTACACTTCACTTTATCAACCAAACACCGTAAAACACAATATATTTTCTCTGCTACAGTTCACTTTTTCCATTCTCATTTTACGACTTACGACTTGCGTCGTTTTGCAACGAAATAAACATGCCCATTGGAACATGATGAGTCATATATTTCTTTCTGCTTATATAATTTTATAAAGAAAAAATTGCCTTTACCCTCTCCACAAAAGATTTCCTGTTGATTGTTTTAGTGCCAAAAACCTCTTTGATCAACTTTCCCATGTGCTTACCTCTTCTCCGCACAAAAAAGCAAAACAGGCTACATTGTATATTTGTAATGTCAGTATTGTTTTGATGAACTGGCTCTATCTGAGTTAACTAGTGCAGAGTGTGTGACGCGCATCTAATGCTCGTCACATGCTGCTCATTGTACCTCCAAGTTTGTCAACCTTTTTTATTATTTATCCACCTCAAGTTGACTCAGCAAATGCGCATTTATAATAAAGATTTTAGCAAGGTCCTTCCATTGCATGGGCATTTACTGCTCTATCGCACAAATGTATGCTGATTTTGTGTCGAGGAGACAAATTCATCATTTCAAGTAATGTGTTTTCATATCATTTCAGTGAGGAAAAATATTGCTAATATAGTAAATATGGAGGCGAAAAAGATGCAAGTTCAGAAATTGTCCACCTATAGTATGGAATTTGTCCACCTGGTGCAAAAGAAATGCAAGCTTAGAAAAGTCCATTTGCGAAAAAAAAGTGCAAGCTCAGAAATTGTCCACATGTAACATCAAATTTGTTAACATGTTATTGTGTTATAGGATTTCTTTTGAAAGAACATTGAATAATGTGAGATTTGAGATTTTAATAACATTTAATGCTTGTATTACTCGTCTTAGATCATTAATATGATTACTTTACAAGAAATTGTCTGCTTTTTTGTATAATATTTAATTAGCAAAATAGAAATAAGAAATTTTGAACTAAAACATAAAAAACTTGTATAAGAAGAACAAATATACTAATTTATAAGGTAGAAAACCCATCATAAAAGTAAACAAACTAATTTTATAAGTAGATAGTTTCATGTAGAAAGCAAAGATAGACGTCTGTTTGGTTAAGGGTGAAAGTGAGGAAGTGAGGAATTGAGGAAGTGGTAATAATTCCCTTTAGAACTTGAGAATTGGTTAGTAAGTTTTCCGGTGTTTGGATGTTATTGAGAAGTGTAGTTTGAAAAATGTTTTGTCTTTTTCGGTGTTTGGATGGTAACGTGAAAGTGAAAGTGAAAAAGTTCACCACAAAGTTGACCGTAAAATAATATTAAAATAAAAATTAATTAAGAAAAATAAAAAATGGACTGTAATTAGAATACAAGTGAGATTTACATGATCAAAAAATTAACTGTCTTGTGCTGCAACTTATTACAAATGAGATTTACATGACCACAAAATTAACTGTAGCACTCTGGAAGTGAGTAAATGATTGTGTAAAAGAGAAAAGAGAAAAGGAAAAGGGGTTTTCTTATTTTCCTTTTCTGGTGTTTGGATAGATAGGGAAGTGAGCAATTATACTTCCCTATTTCCTTACTTCCGCCCACTTCCTTGCAACCAAACAGCCCCATAGTGAATTAAAATATAGTTTTATATCAAAATTAGACTTATTTGATTAAAAACGTGAATGGTATACGAAGGTGGACAATTTTATAAGACTGGAAAGGCATAATGAACTTAAAGGTGAATATTTTTTTATGAAATGTGTTAGATACTCTTATCTTTAGATATTTTTATTCTATTGTTAGAGACACTTATCTTTAGATACTCTTATTTTACTACTCGTTTTCTTATTTTTCTATTCTTTCTTGTATCTATAAATTGATGAAATTGCTTTATGAATAAATGTACTGAAACTTCTTCTTCTCTAAATTATCATGATATCAGAGCTTCTCAAATTTTTTCTCAAATTTTTTCTCTGCTGATCGAAGTTCTCTCTCGAGCCTGCGTTGGGTCGCACTCGCATAGCGTGTGCCTCGTACCGGGCAACTTTCGTCTCATACAACATCAAAGCTCTCCTCCTCGTCCTCACGCCATCACTCGTTTTTCTCCTCCACGAGATCTCTCCAGCGCGACATCTGCCATCGAGATCTACCTTGTCTCTATCACCGCGAGTTTTGTCCCTCATCCTTTAGCGTTGCCTCTGTCATCTTGCTGCATAATTCACGTAGTCGAGTTTTCATGAGCCATTCTACCTCTGTCCTCGTTCATTTTATAGCACAATTCACGTTGTCGAGTTCTCGTGAGCCCTTCTACCTCTGTCCTTTTTCATTATGCACGTGTCATCGGTGATCACCTCTGCTCTGCGTAGTCGATTCTGCCTGTATCTCGTCTCGTTTGTCGACATCCAGTTCTAGTCGTCAGCACCCTCATCTAGTATGCACGCGTCACTCGTTGTCGCCTTTGCCTTATGCAGCCGCTACGCCATCTCGTCCCGATCTCAATCACCAAGGCACAGACCTCTCATCAGTTTCGCCAAAATTTATCTAAACTCTCAGTGTTTAATCCACTGTGAGTTTGAGGGGGTGTTAGATATTCTTCTCTTTAGATATCTTTATCTTATTGTTAAATATCCTTATCTTATCTTATTTTACTACTCGTTTTCTTATCTATGTACTCTTTCTTATATCTATCAATTGATTTAATTACTTTTTGAATAAATGTAGTGAAACTTCTTCTTCTTCAAATTATCAAAATATAGACATATTAAACTTCAAAAGTGGACAATTTATATTAAAAACGAGCAAAAAGATAGATAGTTTTATGATTAGTCTACAATTCTGCATTATTATTTCGCATTCTCCCACCGATTTATGAATAAATTGTCGATCTAAATCGTGTTTTGGTCTTTATTGCAGGTAGATCCAAAGTTCAAGAGCAAAGATGTAATAAGAGCCTAATTAATCCCAATTTATGGTAATTAATCCCGCATTACTTGGAGGCCAAGTAAAGGATTCTCTAGAAGATACAATGAACCTAGACTCTTGCGCATGTCAGACGAATATTCGGGTGCAAATACTAGAAACGGGATATACCCTGATAATTCTCGAAGCCAGAGGAACAACCTGACAAAAACCAGGGATCTCGCTCCCTGGTATTGCCGCGGAAACGCGGCAATAGCCGCGTTTCCGCGGCAAGGGAGTGGAGCCACGCGTCGATTTTCGACGCGTGGCCCCGTCTCGTCTTCTGGAATCATCTTTGGCCTATAAATAGCCCTGCAGAGGGCCAAATCGAGGGCAATCTTCGTTTTTAGGAGTAGGTGCAGATTTTAGGAGTAGTGTAGGTAGGTGCTCTTCATTTCTCTTGTATTTTCATTTCTTTTTAGATCATTGTAGTAGGGCTGAGTGATTCATAGAGAGAGATAGAGAGGGATTGATGTAATAGATAGTGACAGTCTATGTAAAGGTGCCTCTTTTTCTTCCATTGTAATCTCCTTCATCTTCTACATGATTTCTTGCTAACTTTTATTCTCATGACAATCTAACTACTAACCACTAACCATCTAACCAATTACTTGATAATCCACATGAATCGGGTAGCCTCTATTAAGGCCTTGTTCTTGCAAGAGCCATTGATGGCCAATGATGATGGGTTCTAACATCTAACTTGCTAATCAAGCTAACTCTCTTTTATTTCATGCTTTCTTTTAGTAGTCTAATGAGTTGATGCTTGTATTAGCTTGATCTTGACGCATGTTTGAATGTGATGAACCATCTATGTGCCATGCTTTGTATCGTCTCTTGAAGCCAAGGATTATTGATGGCCGAGGATCAAAATGTGAGGCAACTATCATAAAGAGGTTAGCATGGTTAGTGGAGTATTTAGTAGTTGTAGCCATGAGTTTTCTTTTCTCTTGTTTTAGAAATCATTTTCAAAACTCTTTTCTCATTTTTCTATCGATGTTTTCACCGCCTTCTTAGTTCATCCTTGTTTCATCTCCTTTTCTACTTTGTTTTCAAACCACTCTTCTATTTGGTTTTTACATCGACGTTTTCATCGCTCTCCTCACCTACCACATTCTGGATTTCCTTTTCCTTTTCTTTTCACTTTCTTTCTCATTCTTTCAACAAAGAAGAAGTGTTAACAAATAACGTGAATAAAAAAACTGTTAATACTTCTATCGCCTCCCTTCCCTGTGGATTCGACCCGTTAAGCCAATGCTATAACGGAAGTATCGAGGGTACATTAGCACACATCCGAGCTTTCACATCGATTCCATAAATACACATTTTTGAGTGCTAGTTCCGCCCCGATCAAAAAATGGCGCCGTTGCCGGGGAAGGGAATGGTTTTGATGTCACGTTTTGTTAACATTGTCTTCTCTGTTTTGGTGTGCAGGACATTCTTTTCAGATGCTTAATCTTACAGAACATAATCTAGCTTTGCATCTCCCTACTCTTGAAAGCAGGGACCCAGTTTTAAAGAACCGCCGCGCAACGTGACATTTGCCGCGAAAACGCGGCCATCTTGTGAACATTGTATATCTTGTTGTGCTAGGATGTGTGAATTGTAATAGCTAGTAGATTTGTACTGCTATCTTTCTTGCCTGATTGCCTACAAACCATAATAAATAAAAGAACTAAAATACGGTATTTGGACGCCTTTAAAACGGTTTAGACATTTGCATTTAGGCACGTGTCAATTCAATTCCAATATACTGTATTTTGTTCTGTTGTTGTGATCTGGATGGAGATGTACATATGGCATTGCATATAGCATAGGACAAACACGTGGGTGATTTATCGCTTTGTGTTATATTCTTGTCTATATTGCACACTTGCACGAATTGAAATTAAAGGCAAAACCCAAACAAGATAAGGTGGGATTTCATCACCCTTCCTTAGCTCAAAAATCATCTCCCCACTCACACAACCCAAGCCCTAATAAAATTTGAATAGACGTTGGCCCCTAGGGACATCTAGGTCTAGGTCAACCCTCCTATTGGCTTGGTTTTGATTTTTCTTTTCTTTTTGTTTGTTGTTTGATTTTTCCTTTTTGTTTGTGATTGTTTGTGAAATGGCATTCAATAATAACAATTCTTTCAATCCGAATATGAATCCATATTTCACACTAACCCCATTTGTTTCGGATAATTCCAACCCGGCGTTTTACAATATGCATCAACCACATGCACCGGGTTGGCCTTATCTGAATCAATACAACCCATACCCACATTCTTATGATTATAATTTTCAAAATAATTTTAACTCGTCACAGAGTCAATGGGGATTCACTTCCCCCGAGTTTAATTTTCAACCTCCTTGTCCCCCATGTCCACCTTGTCCATCATATTCACCTTATCCACAATATTCATTCCCCGATTTCGCTTCCTATACTCTTTCTCTGAACCTCCCATTGAAGAAAAACCTGAGTTCGAAAAGAGAGTAGAAGCCAATCTACAAGAGGCCGAGCAGCAACTTCACAAAACATTGGCCTCTCTAAAACATATTCAAGAGTCTTACTCAGTTCCATCTCCTCATAATGAACAACCATCTGTCCTGGAAACGAGTAAAGAATTCTTGTGTGAGTCCAAGTTTCAATCTCAACACATTTTTAACTCTCATTCTTCATAAAATTTCCAAAACCAAGATTCTTATACTCTCATTCTAGAGCAACCACTTGGAGATACATCAAGTATAGAAAAGAGTATAGAAATCTTGCAGGAGTCTATGTTACAATATCAAAAATCATCTGCCGAGTCTGTCAATAGGTTGGAAGAACAATTGAGTCAATTGGTTAACATTTATAGGAATGAGAAAACTCTATCTTATCAACCTTTGACCAATTCAGCTATACCAAACTCTATTGATCTGACCCAAGACTCTTGTCATTTTGGAAATCAAGATTCAATTTCAGCACACACATCTGAACTTTTCCAAACTTTAAATGTTAAAGATCCTATTAACAATTTGGCAAGTTATCCATTTCCTGAAATTGAACTTGAGCATGAATATGATCATGAACCTGAAATTAGTGATTCAATTCTACTTCCTGATTAAATTATGACTCCGGTATCTTCACCTGATTTCAATCCTTTTCCCGAGTCAGTATTGGATCCTGTACCAATTCATTGTGAAATTGAATCACCAATCTCTTATGATGATCATATTGAACTTGACCAATTTCATACTTTGAAAGTCTCATTGATAAATTGGCAAGTTCTCATTTTTGTGGAATTGAAATCAATGAGGAATGTGACTTTGATCCTCAAATTTGTGATTCAGTTCAAATTCCTGAATCATTATTGACCCCTGTTTTGTTACCCAATTTGAGCAACATTTTAGAGTCAGTTTTGATTCCCATACCTGTCATTCCTAAACTTGATCACCAATCATAGATAGTCACATTCCATCACGGGGAAATGATTGTGGACTTGAGCTTCATTTTCTTGATTTGGACCCACTTCCTGAACCGATCTCGACTCCCGAACCTTTACTTGACTTAAGTCATTTTTCTGAGTCGATATTAGTTCATATATTTCCTGAGTCCAAATCAATCATTCCATTCTGGGACAAGGGTTTTGAAAATTTTGACTCCGAAATTATTTTGAAAATTTGGAAATTAGATGGGGTAAAATTCCTAATAAAAATCATGCATATATACATCTTTCTAGTGGGTTGTATCATGGAGGTTTCTGGTGGGTTCCTCCGGACTCCACGCAAGAATGATTGGGCTGCATTTCGTGGAACAATCCGACCACCACCGGAACCACCACTTGAGGTGATTTTTCCTTCCCTCTCTATTTGTTTCATGCATACATATATCACGATGCATTGAGGACAATGCATGAGATAAGTGTGGGGGAGGATTTACTAACATAGAGTTTTAGATTTTCTTTCTTTTACACTTCTTTGTAGGATACTTTTAGAAATCTTCCCTTTTGTATAGGAATTTTCTCTTTCTTTAAAAACTTTTTGAAATAAGAGACAAAGTTTGGTCTATTTTTAAGAAAATTAAGATGATCTGAGAAATTAAGAAAACCTTAATTATGACATCTTAAACCTAGTTGAAATAATGGATCTTGTTTAAAATTATAGGCTAAGTAAGATAAATTGGAGAGATAATTTTATCTTGAATTTTTGCCTTAGATAATATACACTTCACACTTACACATTTTTGGGATGGAAACAAAAACCTAAAATGTCATAAAACAAATAAAAAGAAAAAAATATATATGAATAAAACATCACTTATTATGCTGGATAACTATGCCTCAAGAAGCATGATTATTCACACCTAACGGTGGTCAAAAGAAGCAAATAATCCCCCTTAGTTTTGTGGCCTTGTTTACTTGAGTCCTTAAACCCTAGGGATGTTTTCTCATCTGGTGCCCTAAAACCGTCTGGTTGGGAGTCATTGGTTATAGGCTCGCTACATGGGTGAACTAGAAAGCCTAAGAAAACTAAGGGAAGAAGGAAAAAAAACAAGAAGAAAAAGAAAGAATATATATATAATAAATGGCTTGATGGTTAGAGTTGAAATCCCAGAAATCTTCACCATCACAAAGTGCATATTATCTAGGTTTATGAAAGATAAAATATTCAATCTAATTTTGAATTCTTACCTTAATTGAAGACAAGATCTTGCATAGAGACTAAGTTTAAGGAAGAATGATTTGTGGTGGACTTATGACCTTAGATCACTTATATTTTTGCAAAAATATTTCGAAAGCTTGTCTCCTTTTCAAAATGTATTTTCAAAATACTAACATTTGTCTTCTTTCTTTATGGATTTTGTGGGTGCAATCCGCTGAAAACCCTCAGGAGACAACACTCCTCTAGGGTAACCTAGAGGTTTAACGGCTTGTTGCACATGCTCAGTGCAATCGCGTCACCTGCGAAAGTGGTGTAATAACATTTGTAGTATAGTTTTTCTTTTCTTGTTTTGCTCGGGACGAGCAAAAGAATAAGTGTGGGGGTGTGATTAGTCTACAATTCTGCATTATTATTTCGCATTCTCCCACCGATTTATGAATAAATTGTCGATCTAAATCGTGTTTTGGTCTTTATTGCAGGTAGATCCAAAGTTCATGGGCAAAGATGTAATAAGAGCCTAATTAATCCCAATTTATGATAATTAATCCCGCATTACTTGGAGGCCAAGCAAAGGATTCTCTAGAAGATACATTGAAGCTAGACTCCTGCGCATGTCAGACGAATATTCGGGTGCAAATACCAGAAACGGGATATACCCTGATAATTCTCGAAGCCAGAGGAACAACCTGACAAAAACCAGGGATCTCGCTCCCTGGTATTGCCGCGGAAACGCGGCAATAGCCGCGTTTCCGCGGCAAGGGAGTGGAGCCACGCGTCGATTTTCGACGCGTGGCCCGTCTCGTCTTCTGGAATCATCTTTGTCCTATAAATAGCCCTGCAGAGGGCCAAACCGAGGGCAGTCTTCGTTTTTAGGAGTAGGTGTAGATTTTAGGAGTAGTGTAGGTAGGTGCTCTTCATTTCTCTTGTATTTTTATTTCTTTTTAGATCATTGTAGTAGGGCTGAGTGATTCATAGAGAGAGAGATAGAAAGGGATTGATGTAATAGATAGTGACAGTCTATGTAAAGGTGCCTCCTTTCTCTTCCATTGTAATCTCCTTCATCTTCTACATGATTTCTTGCTAACTTTTATTCTCATGGCAATCTAACTACTAATCACTAACCATCTAACCAATTACTTGATAATCCACATGAATCGGGTAGCCTCTATTAAGGCCTTGTTCTTGCAAGAGCCATTGATGGCCAATGATGATGGGTTCTAATATCTAACTTGCTAACTTGCTAACCAAGCTAACTCTCTTTTATTTCATACTTTCTTTTAGTAGTCTAATGAGTTGATGCTTGTATTAGCTTGATCTTGATGCATGTTTGAATGTGATGAACCATCTATGTGCCATGCTTTGTATCGTCTCTTGAAGCCAAGGATTATGATGGCCGAGGATCAAAATGTGAGGCAACTATCATAAAGAGGTTAGCATGGTTAGTGGAGTATTTAGTAGTTAGTAGCCATGAGTTTCATTTCTCTTGTTTTAGAAATCATTTTCAAAACTCTTTTCTCATTTTTCTATCGATGTTTTCACCGCCTTCTTAGTTCATCCTTGTTTCATCTCCTTTTCTACTTTGTTTTTCAAACCACTCTTCTATTTGGTTTTTACATCGACGTTTTCATCGCTCTCCTCACCTACCACATTCTGGATTTCCTTTTCCTTTTCTTTCACTTTCTTTCTCATTCTTTCAACAAAGAAGAAGTGTTAACAAATAACGTGAATAAAAAAACTGTTAATGCTTCTATCGCCTCCCTTCCCTGTGGATTCGACCCGTTAAGCAATGCTATAACGGAAGTATCGAGGGTACATTAGCACACATCCGAGCTTTCACATCGATTCCATAAATACACATTTTCCGCCCCGATCATTTTATATGAAGAATAAGCTTGTTTCACTGAAAACGTAGACAGTTCTATACGAAAGGTAGACATAATGAATTTAAAGGTGAATATGTTTATAACAAAGATAAAAATGTTATACTAAAAGATGGATAACTTTATATGAAATGTAGACAAACTAAGATAAAAAGTGGACAGTTTTATACAAAAAATAGGACTTAAAAATAGACTTTTAAACAAAAATAGATTTATTTGATTAAAAACATGAAAGTTTTATACTAAAGGCCGACAATTCACATAATGAGTAGACAATTTGTATAAGGAAGTAAACAGTTTGCACAAATACGAGACTTTTCGTTTTTCTCTCTTTTCTATAGAAAACCCATTTCAAAAACTTTCAACGCTTCAAACATTAAAAACGATAACTTCTTCATAAAGAAAACTTCAATTTTTCATCAATTTCATGCTTAATTTAGAAATTGAGAATTTCTTTGCAAAAAAAAGAACTTTTGATAAGCTTAATGGACAAATTATGATTTAACAACAAAAAATCCATGGTTGTGCTATATGATCCACAATGAAATAAATGGAAGAGCGTTGGAGAAGATAGAAAAAAGAAGGAGAAACAAAAGATTTTTTTTCAAAATCTTTGAGGTTTCTTTGAGTTGAGTGACATAAAAAAAAGAGAAAAAGTGGTCCTTTTTTTAACTTCTCTGTGAGAGATGTAGGAAAATTGAAAAAAATGAGTTTTTGGGGTTTAACTTCTTAAATTTAAGAGATGAATAAGATTCAATGAGTTGTTTTCTTAGATCTTTGGGTGTTTTAAAAAACTTAAAATTTTATTTTATATCTGAAATAAAAAGAAGATGAAAGAAGAAGAAAGATATATGAAGAAGAAGAAGATATAAGAAGAATGGGTTTTTGGATTTTTAAGGAGAGCGTATGAAGAAGAATGGAAAAAAATAATTTTTTTTTTAATTTTAAGCTTAAAGACGAAGATAATAGAAAAAGACACAATGAGAGGTTTGACCACCTATATGCTTCTACTCATCATGGCTACAACAAAGGCATTTTAGACATTCGAGTCTCATGTGATTACAAAATACAAAGTGAGGTCGTTGGACAAAAACTGATATCTAAGACAGTTTTGAGCGGAAAAAAAAAAAAAAAAGCCCTAAAGAATTTTTGAGCTGGGGATCTTTTTTTTTTATTTTTTTATTTTTTTTTTAGGGGGGGTTGGTGGTGTGACAGTATGAAGACTTTAAAGATAGAAATAAGCAACACTCAGAGAAGTGTGAAGCGTGAATGCCAAAAGAAGTCATGTAAGAAACGATATTTCTAGTGACTCAAATCTTTTCATACATCTTTCTCTCGTTGCTAACATCATGATTTAAATTTGGGATTTCAAACTATTTCTTCTTTTATTCACCATCTAAGTTAAGTTAGCTCTTAAGAACTGCATAATCATATTGTATGCTTTCATAAATTTTGCTCCAAACAATTCTAAAATGAGTCAATATATAGTTCATACTTTGTAAAAAAAAAAAAAATCACTATATTATTTTTAGTCAATATTGAACTTGTAACATCTCACATGGCTGGCAAGTGCCTTTACTAACACGACATATCCTTCTAATCAACACTCTTAAACATAACAAAATATAATTAGCATCACAAGAAAGCAACACTAATGAAAGATAATGTATGAAAATGGCTTGATAATATATTCAACTGCTATTTTAGATGATAGTAAATATCATTTAACCTGCTACTTCAAACAGAATAAAAGAGTTGAATAAAAGATAACAGGTAGTGGGTGCAAAAATGGTGGGCGGAAAAAGCAGATTCCTATTTATTATAAGTGTGGAAGCCATGGGCATGCATTTCTATCAGGGTTTGTATTGTTTGCTGCAAATGAAAGAAAAATGTGCAAGTGAAAAAATGGAGATAGAAAAATGAAAGTGTAACTGAGAAATTGAGATTTGTACAAGTAAGTTTTTCAATATTTGTTTGTAATGTGAAAGTATAAGTGAAAATTATATTGTGTTTTCTGGTGTTTGGTTAGTAGCGTGAAAATGAGTTAAAAAATTGACAACAAAATTAACTGCTTGGTGATTTAAATAACACCAATATTATTAAAATAAATCTGCTATTAGAAATTAAAATATATAATAAAAAATTTTCAATTAAATATCAAACATTAATAAATTTGATATTTTTTATGTTTAAAATTATATATTTAATATATAAGTGAAATTTTTATAATAAAAAATTAACTGTAGTAATCTACAAGTAAAAAATTGATAGTGTAAAGAAAAAAAAATGTGTAAAAAAAGATTTTTTTTTTTTTTTTCTTTCTCATTTCTGCCTCAAAACAAATAAAGAGAACTTCCCATTCCCGATTTTCCGATAGAATTCAAGCAGCTGCTGTGGATGTGGATGGGAGAAGAATCGGCATCAATTTTATTCTATAATATATTGACTTCAGTGGAGCCATGGGGAGGTGGGGCCCCACTTGGCAATCAGAGTCAAAATGGTCGACGTGATTGATGTTGACTGTGGAGTTATTTGGGCTTATCTTCGGCAAATCATAGCTAGGGCTTAATTGGCTCCAAGACATGGTTTATAATGATGATAAACAATATCAGGATCATGAAATATAGAGCAAAAACTATTGAAAATGAATCAAGTCAAACAACGCAACATTTGACCAACAAAAGTCAAACAACGCATACATCCGCTAATGTTATCTGGTCATGTCGGAGACTAGAATTCTTTTCCAAAAACGAAAATGTTATTTGAGATTTGTCCACACCACAATTCTCTGAGAGATTTGGTGGGAGAGAAATAATAGAACATTTAATAATAATTGTAGCACCCCATTTTCGGGATACGTACCTAGATACGTGTCCAAAATTTTTCGATCATATTATTCAGTTTTCTTCCTATATGTGTTTTTGAGTTGTGATTACTTATATTATTATGTATCGGATCTGAATTCTCAGACCTAGAGTCAGCCCTGACCCGGACCGGGAACTCGATACCAGTCATAACCCGATTTGACTTTCTGGTAGTCTTATTTGACCGATTTCAGTTTCAGACATTATTTTCTAATATTTTAGATTTTTCATGATTTTCTGGAATTTTCTATAATTTTTCGACAAAATCTCCAAAACCGGTGTCGGTCGGCATCGCTGACTGATTCCCAGATTTTTAGCTTTCAAACGGGATTGAATTTTCAAAAACGGCTTTCACGTTACTTCTTAAAATTTTATTTTCTATCTAAATACATTTTTTGGGATTTTTCAAAATTTATCAAAATTTGACCGATTCTGATGTCGGCCGGTATCGTCGGAAGATTTCAAGATTTTTAATTGAAAAATTACATTGAATTTCTTGAATCTGATTTCACCAGGCATCTTAGAATAATATTTTCTATTTTTGAGATTTTTTTGATCGTTTCTGAAACAGTCGAATTTTTGCCCTATTAAAATAATAATATAATTTACCATTCTTTTCTTTTCTTACTTTGTCCTTCTCTATTCCCCTACTTTGTACTTTCAAAAATTATAATAAATAAATTAGTTAATAATAAAAATTTTAAACTATTTTATTTCATTTTTTCTTATTTTTTTCTTTCTTTAATCTTCTTTTTCTTTCTTTTCTTTTCTTCCCTTTGACTTTTTCCCCTGCTCCCTGCTCCCGGCCCCTGCCACGCCCGCCGCCTCAGCCTCCTCCAGCTCCTGGTAGGCTGCAACAGCAGCCCACCCTCCCCGTATCTCTATTAATATTCCCCCTTTTTCCCTATAAATTTATTTTCTTCTCCCTTCTCATTTCTTCATCTCCTCCTTTTCATTCCACTTCAACTCCATCTCCTTCAAAATCAACCCATGGCCGCCGCCTCCACCGCCGCCGCCGCTGGCCGCCCTAGGCTGGCGTCGCGCCACCCCCACACCCCCTACTTCCTTCTCCACTTCCATCAACTCCAACCATCACTCCACCACTTCCAATTTCATCATAACCCATCACCACCACCTCCCTTCCTCCTCCAAAATTCACCACCACCTTCACCAATTCTACCACTCCAACCATCACCTCCTCCTCCTCCTCTAACTCTCCAACACTACCAATCATCACCACCACCACCACAACTACCACCACAACTACCACCACCACCAACCATCACCACCACCTCCACGAACAACAGCCCAACCAAACAACTCCACCATCACCCCATCCTCCCTCCCCTAGGGTGCGCGCGCCGCCCCCACTACCTCCAGCGGCGCGCCGCCGCCCCAGGGCCGCCAGCCACCCCCTCCCCTCCTTTTCTTTTTCCTTTCTTTCTTCTTTCTTCTTTCCATTCTTTCTTTCTTTCTTTTCATTTCTTTTCCCTAAATAAACTTACTTTTCCTATATTCCCTAAATACCCCCACCTCATTCTCAAATTACTTTCCTATATTTACAATCCTACCTCTCCCCTTTTTAATTCCTATTCCTTTTCTAAAAATACCCTATTTTCCCTCTCTTTCTCTCTCTCCCCCTTCCTACAACTTTCTCTCTCCTCTCTCTCACCTCTATCATTCCCTCTATAATATTTATTTATATAATATATATATGAGTATATATTAATATATACATGGGTTAGTAGCTTGCTTGAACGTGTTTGCGGATTTTTCCTAATTTTCTCGGTATTTCATCCGGTGCTAGGCGAGTACATTTCTTACTTATTTACCGTCATTTCATGTTTAATAACTATCATCTTGCTCTTAATACATGATGTCTCTTTATGCAAGCTAGTATATGTTATATAAATAATTATCATATTTTATAATAGCCGCCGGCCTTTATTATACCTTGTCGAACCGGTATTATACGGGTATGCCTAGATCTGCTCCCGCTTTACTTAGGCTTCACATAGCTAATTAAAAAGAGAAATTTATTATTATAAAATGGTAGTGAAGAGTTTGAAATGTTTATACCGCTATCTTGTACCTTGTTATGTGACTGGTGATACCTGATATTTGTTGTTGTGACTCTCACCGACATATTAGTTACCTGACCCTGACATGTATACACCGCTACTTGCCATGCTATATTTGATATATGATACCCGACACCGGTACTTGCCATGCTATATTTGACACGTGATACCCGACACCGGTACTTGCCATGCTACACTTATTATTTGATATCTGATATTGGTACTTACCATGCTATACTTGACGATTGACATGCTATCACCTGGCGCTAGTATATTTGACCTGATATTGTGACACCTGACCGGATACTATAACATTTGACACCTGTATCTCCTTGCATATTCATGACTATCATATTTACGGGGACTTGGCATGATTATTATATTATTACCAGACATTTTGTACTCCTGAACTCCTATACTCCTGAACTCCTGTATACTTGAACGCCTGAAATAGGGAGGCTCCTGATATTACTCCTGATACTATACTCCTGGTTATCCCCGTAATAGGATAACCATGAATATAGGATTACGATGAATACTCTGTGGACATTAGCACCGGAAAAATTATAATAATTAGACTGTTGGCCCAAAGGCCCTTCACCCTAGTTTTGATGATGATCAACTCATGTAGTTATAGTTACTAATGATCTTGTGTTTAATTAGTGACAGATTCATGATCAAGATCTTAGTAGGTGCATAGCTCAACAAAGGATAAAAGAACAAGATTTGGAGCTTGCATGTGGTGATCCAAGGAGTTTTTGGATCAAGCTTGGACCAAGTCAAGAAGATGAGAAGCCTTCAAGGGAAGACTTCAAGAAGTTGAAGACTTGGGTCTAGGTATAGAATTTGTATTTTTGTTTTAGTAAAGATGTAAAGGATAGATAGTTGGTGGATTGCTCAAGTCTATATCACACACACACTCTTGATTAGAACTCTTGTTTTAAAGTGCTTTCATAAAAGATTTTGTTTAGAAAAGAATTTTTATTTGGAAAAAGATTTTTCTTTGTGACAAAATATTTATCTTGGATTTTGGTATTTCAAGTTTACATATCTTATAACCAAAACCATACTTAGTGCTTATTGTCAAAAACTAGATATTACATCTTAATTGTGTAGTGGATCATATCCATACACACTATGCTTTAAAATGAACTCAAATATCTTGTTTTTGTATTTGATGAAGATTTAGAAAAACAAGTTTGGAAAAACATGTTTTTGGAAAAATACATTTTAGTTATTGAGCTAATATTTCCAAGTTACAAAAATAGACCAAAACATATATAACATGTCTTGATTTTGTGCAAGCATGTTTGTTCTTTCAAGTATATTGGTAAAACTATTTTTGTAGAATTTCTATGTATTTTTAGGATTTTATAAAAGATTTTTAAATCCTGTTTTCAGACCTGGAGACTGGCTGACAGGCCAAACCGGTCGACCGGTCCGGTCGACCGATGTGCACAGCCCTGTGCACGTTGTCAGCACAGTGGCCGGTCGACCGGGTCGGTCGACCGACCAAGAGAGTTTGCTCTCTGGAAATGTCCAGTCGACCGATAGGTCGACCGACAGTTCATTCCAGGTTATCGGTCGACCGAGCCGGTCGACCGGTGGCTGCAACGGTCAGAAAAATGACCGTTGGCCGGTCGACCGGCGGTCGACCGACAGCACTGACACAGCCCCAACGGCTCTATTTTCTGGCAGCCTATAAAAGGGGGTTTTGTCAATTGTTTTAAGGTTAAGATTTTGGAGATTTCTTGAGCTGTTTTTCTAATACTTTTAGAAGAGTTTTCTCCACAAAATAGAGTGCTAATACTTCCAATCAAAAGGGAGTTTTTATCAAGAGAGTGTTAAAGTGATTTCTTGTGTTTTCTACCAAAGCTTTCTTTCCTTGATTTCTCACACTTCACTTGAGCATCCATAGACATATCTATCCTATAGGAAAGTGTTGTAGTGAGCTTTTGTAATTGGTGATCAAGTGTTAGATCACCAAAGAGATTTTCTTTGTACCTTGAGGAAGCGGGCAAGTGTGCTCGTTGTGGTTGGAGTTCGGTTGTGAACTCTTGGTGGTTCGAGGTGCGGCCTCGGCAAGCTTAGGGGGCTTGCGTGTGTACGGGACTTGGGAGTCCGAGGGTTTGTAGGTGTACGGCACCGAGGAGAGATCCGGTGGGATCTTGCATAGTGGAAATCCTTCGTGTGTCGAAGGCGGGGATGTAGAGCAAGTGTGCTCGAACCTCGAAACAAACCCTTTGTGTTTGCGATTGCTTACTCTTCCCTCTTTCTCTTTTTGTCTCTATTTTATATCTTGCATTCAATTTATTGTGTTCATCTTATATATGCATGATATATACCCTTGTGCTTAATTGATATATAATTGCGTGGGATTGTTGTTAACACTAGTATTCAACCAAGAGAGCCAACGCGGCACCTCAACCCATTCAAGGGGAATCTAGAGGAGCTTGTCCAGAGCCTCGCAAGGGGAATTCGGCAACACTCTTGAGTTATACATAAGTGTTAATTAAAAGAAATTTTAATTTGGTCTACTTAGTTTTAATTCCGCATTATTTGTTCATAAGTGACCATTAGATTAGCCATCACCTATTCACCCCCCCCTCTAGGTGATCTTACAATTGGTATCAGAGCTAGTGCTCTTGATTTGGGTCTAACAACCTAAGAGTTAAAGATCCTCCTTTAGGCTAATCACAATATTTTTGTACACACACACCTCACCATGGACTTCATGTCACCACCCACCTTTGATATTCTTAACATCCAAATTTGGAAGGTTAAGATGTCATTGTACCTCAAGGCCTTAGGATTTCATGTTTATCTTGCCATATCTAATAATGCATATTGCTTAAATGGTAAGAATTTTGAGGCTAATGCAAAAGCCCTTCATGCTATCAAGTCAACCCTAAATGATGATTATTTATCTAGGGTATCTAACGTTGACTCGGCTTTTGTAGCTTGGAACATCATCACCTCCCTTGGCGAAAAGGATCTATATTATGCCGGGAGCGATTCGGACGTTGGAAGCAACACCTCCAACACATGCTTTATGGTCCAAGGGGATGACCCCCTTGAGGTAAATTCCGAATCCGATGATGAGAACATGTCATATGATGAGCTCACTACCTTTTGTCATCTTATACTTGAAAAATATGACATGCTTAAAAGGAATAATAAAAACTTGAAAAAGGAAATTGCTTGCATGCATGTAGAACATGACTCTTTTAGAGATAACATTGCATGCTTAGAAAAAGATAACAATATTTTGAAAAAGAAATTTGATTGCATGCATGTAGAAAATGATTCTTTTAGAAATAAACTTGCATGTTTAGAAAAAGAAAATAATGATTTAAAAAATGAGAATGGTTCCCTTATGTCTAAAATAAATGATTTATGTGAAGGGAATACTATTTTGAAGGAAAAGATTTTTGGTGGAAACTCAAAAAGAAGTTGTTTTTCAAGAAAACAAGACTTTGAAAAGAAAGATTTGTGAAAAAGAAAAAGAAGATGTTTGTAAAAAGAAAAAGAAAATTGATCATATATCTCACCATGCTTTACATGCCTCCACTAGTGAGATTAATAATTTGAAAAATAAGATAGATATTTTGAGCTCTAATTTGAGCACATGTGCATTCAATCATTCTAAGTTGGAATCTTTGTTTCAAAAGAAACAAGTTCCTCATGCTCATGCACATACTCATCATGCTCATGCTTATGGTGCACATCACGATCACAATCACACTCATAAGCATCATGCTAAGGTGTACATTTGTACACATTGTGGCCGCAAAGGCCATCTAGCAAAATATTGTTTTGATAAGAAACCATATTTATATTTGCTAAGTATAATAGATTTTGGGTTCCTTACAACAATGCTAACCCCAAAGGACCCAAGAAAACATGGGTACCAAAACCCCCACCTTTTGATTTTGATGTAGGTGAGGGCTCTCACAAAACGTGAGAGGATTGGTGCCTTGGTAGTGAATGCAATGGATATGATGGACACTCTTATAGATGCATTGCTATCAAGAATTTTTGGTGGAAAAGACCACCATGCTTGGAGCTTTGAAGTTGGTAACAATTTCTTAACTCCTATTTTTATATACATGCTTTTATTTATTTCATACATTCATAGCATGTTCATGATTTTATTTGATTTGTGCTTCATGTGGTATTTACATGCTTAGATGTAGAATATATCAAACTTGTATCTATACATGTACACATAGTGAATTACAATTGACTCATATATGATTGAACTTCATGCTCACTTGTATCCACTCTATGCATGTGTATAATCTAGTTTTGATGATTCTCTTTTATACATGTTTTTGCCAATTTTTTTGTGTGATTTACTTCATGTATATGCATGCTTAATTCAAATCTAATAAATATACATGTATACCCGTGAGTCTCTTGCCTTCATGCAAACATTTAATAGACTCTTTTATTTTTGGGATATGTATGCATATTGTTAGATTTGTATAATTCATACATATACCATGTAAATTTTTTTTTATGATTTGTTTTGATACAAATGATTTTTGTGTGTTGTTAAATAAAATTTTAGTCATGATTTGATTTGGGCTTCTATGACTATTTTCATGTAGATACTATTTACATAACCTTTGAACACTCTATCTTTAAGAAAATATATATGTTGAGCTTTATGGAATATGAGTGCTTGAACTTTTATGTATTTAGTATTATTCATGAAAAACATATGATTTTTTTTATTTATGAAGGATCTTTAACTAGTTTGTCAAAAATTCATTTAAACTAGTTATCTATTCTTCAAGTATTGCACATGATCCTATTTTTATGGATAAATTCTTTTGTGATTTCAAAATTTTGATGCTTCATTGTATTGAATATTAGTTTAGATGTTAGTATTTGTCAACACTTGGATTTATACTTGTACACCTTATGGACCACAAATAAATCTATATATGATTGGGTTGAATGCTTATTTGTGCCTATTAGATGTACTAGTATAGCCTTATGTTGATGATCATTACATTCTTAAACTTGTATTCCCATTCGGATTTATGTTATGATCATGTGATTTCATTTCATGTATATGGTTATTTTGCCAAAACATTAAGATATACATGGATACCTCTTGAGTCATTTGCCTTTCATGCAAATCTATATATATGGACTCAATTGTGTTAGAGATATGTATGTATGCTTCTTGTATTGACAAAACATACATATATTATGAAACATTTTTTTAATAAAATTTTTTTTTGATTTTCAAGGTTTTAAAAGTTATGATAATTCAAAATTTAAAGGAATATTGAGTTTTATTGTAATTTTCATGATGCCATGCTTCACATAACATTAGTACACTCACATCTCTTGAAAACATTAAATGGACTTTATGGATTAGAGTGTTTTTAGTGCCTTGTGTTTCATTGATCTTTCATGAAAAACCTTTTAACTTATTCCTTGATGGAAGGATCTCGTACTAGTTCTTAAAACAAGTTCATTTAACTAGTTTGAATTCTTCATATGGTAGATTATATGATGTATACACTTATGCTTACTTTTCAATTGGTATCATTGGTTATTTGCAATTGGTATCAATATGACTTCATGTTGTGTATATCCATATTTTGATTGTATGTATGAATGCCTTCAAATTATATCAATTTCTATTGGTATTATCTTGTCATACATATATGTTATCTATTTGTGCTTATTTTACAAGTGGTATTCCCTTTAAAGCACAAAGATTGTTGATGCTAAGCTTAATTAGATTTCAAATTGGTATTTCATAATAAGCTTATGCATTGTGTTTTGAAATTGGTATCAAAATTCAAAATTTGATTATTTTACAATTGATACCTCAAAATTTGTTGTTACTAAGAAAAAGTTAAAATTTTGTTTTGATAAAGAAAAATTCAAAATTTTTAATTTGTATTGCCTATATGCAAGGAGAGCTTAACATCTCTTCTACGTATAGATTCATGTTGAGTATATTATAATTTGAGGAGCTTGACAACTCTTCTTTTCATGATATACGTGTGTAGGGGAGCTTCACATCTCCTCTTATGCATGACATATTATACGTTATGTGAATTAGGGCTTGTCATCCCTCCTTCATGTAATGTATATGTGTCGGGAAGCTAACTTAACGTCTTCCTCTTCATGAATTTATATCGCATATAAATTTTATTGATTGATTTGTATTTTACCCTCCTTGATTTCCTTATTTTTGATAAAAGGGGGAGAAAATTTGTTTGATGATTTGAACTTTGAACCTTTGTTGATGATTGACAAAAAGGGGGAGAAGTATTTGAGTTATATGCATGATTTCCTTAAGGGGGAGAAGTATTTGTTCCTTACTTAAGGGAGAGAAAGATTTTGAGATGATTTTGAGTTTTTATACTTGTGCTTTTACTCATGCATCACAAGAAATAAAAGATTTGTTTTGTTTTACATGCATTCATTTGCATACATTTTTATGTGCTTCATTGAATATCTATTGCTTATTTATTATGCATGAGTTAAGGGGGAGCTTCTTTGAAACTTTACTTTAATCCATGCATATATAACTCCATGAGTTTTGTCATCATCAAAAAGGGGGAGATTGTTGGCCAAAGGCCCTTCACCCTAGTTTTGATGATGATCAACTCATGTAGTTATAGTTACTAATGATCTTGTGTTTAATTAGTGACAGATTCATGATCAAGATCTTAGTAGGTGCATAGCTCAACAAAGGATAAAAGAACAAGATTTGGAGCTTGCATGTGGTGATCCAAGGAGTTTTTGGATCAAGCTTGGACCAAGTCAAGAAGATGAGAAGCCTTCAAGGGAAGACTTCAAGAAGTTGAAGACTTGGGTCTAGGTATAGAATTTGTATTTTTGTTTTAGTAAAGATGTAAAGGATAGATAGTTGGTGGATTGCTCAAGTCTATATCACACACACACTCTTGATTAGAACTCTTGTTTTAAAGTGCTTTCATAAAAGATTTTGTTTAGAAAAGAATTTTTATTTGGAAAAAGATTTTTCTTTGTGACAAAATATTTATCTTGGATTTTGGTATTTCAAGTTTACATATCTTATAACCAAAACCATACTTAGTGCTTATTGTCAAAAACTAGATATTACATCTTAATTGTGTAGTGGATCATATCCATACACACTATGCTTTAAAATGAACTCAAATATCTTGTTTTTGTATTTGATGAAGATTTAGAAAAACAAGTTTGGAAAAACATGTTTTTGGAAAAATACATTTTAGTTATTGAGCTAATATTTCCAAGTTACAAAAATAGACCAAAACATATATAACATGTCTTGATTTTGTGCAAGCATGTTTGTTCTTTCAAGTATATTGGTAAAACTATTTTTGTAGAATTTCTATGTATTTTTAGGATTTTATAAAAGATTTTTAAATCCTGTTTTCAGACCTGGAGACTGGCTGACAGGCCAAACCGGTCGACCGGTCCGGTCGACCGATGTGCACAGCCCTGTGCACGTTGTCAGCACAGTGGCCGGTCGACCGGGTCGGTCGACCGACCAAGAGAGTTTGCTCTCTGGAAATGTCCAGTCGACCGATAGGTCGACCGACAGTTCATTCCAGTTATCGGTCGACCGAGCCGGTCGACCGGTGGCTGCAACGGTCAGAAAAATGACCGTTGGCCGGTCGACCGGCGGTCGACCGACAGCACTGACACAGCCCCAACGGCTCTATTTTCTGGCAGCCTATAAAAGGGGGTTTTGTCAATTGTTTTAAGGTTAAGATTTTGGAGATTTCTTGAGCTGTTTTTCTGATACTTTTAGAAGAGTTTTCTCCACAAAATAGAGTGCTAATACTTCCAATCAAAAGGGAGTTTTTATCAAGAGAGTGTTAAAGTGATTTCTTGTGTTTCTACCAAAGCTTTCTTTCCTTGATTTCTCACACTTCACTTGAGCATCCATAGACATATCTATCCTATAGGAAAGTGTTGTAGTGAGCTTTTGTAATTGGTGATCAAGTGTTAGATCACCAAAGAGATTTTCTTTGTACCTTGAGGAAGCGGGCAAGTGTGCTCGTTGTGGTTGGAGTTCGGTTGTGAACTCTTGGTGGTTCGAGGTGCGGCCTCGGCAAGCTTAGGGGGCTTGCGTGTGTACGGGACTTGGGAGTCCGAGGGTTTGTAGGTGTACGGCACCGAGGAGAGATCCGGTGGGATCTTGCATAGTGGAAATCCTTCGTGTGTCGAAGGCGGGGATGTAGAGCAAGTGTGCTCGAACCTCGAAACAAAACCTTTGTGTTTGCGATTGCTTACTCTTCCCTCTTTCTCTTTTTGTCTCTATTTTATATCTTGCATTCAATTTATTGTGTTCATCTTATATATGCATGATATATACCCTTGTGCTTAATTGATATATAATTGCGTGGGATTGTTGTTAACACTAGTATTCAACCAAGAGAGCCAACGCGGCACCTCAACCCATTCAAGGGGAATCTAAAGGAGCTTGTCCAGAGCCTCGCAAGGGGAATTCGGCAACACTCTTGAGTTATACATAAGTGTTTAATTAAAAGAAATTTTAATTTGGTCTACTTAGTTTTAATTCCGCATTATTTGTTCATAAGTGACCATTAGATTAGCCATCACCTATTCACCCCCCCCCCTCTAGGTGATCTTACATAGACAACTTACACCGGGATGGGGAAACTGATGAGTACCGATATACTCTCCATGTTTATGATAATCTTATAGTGTCGCGCGGCCATATACTTGGATTCGATCTGGAGGCCACCAGGCGCTTTCGTGGGTGTATTGGCACCCCTACTCCCTTTCTTGTCGGTTGTACCATAAGCCCCTGGGCCTATTCCTGTAGGAGCGGTGACATCCTATTCCTGTTCGGGCGTACAATAAGTCCTGGTACCTAGCGGTACGTTTCGGTTCAGCACCGGATACTCCTTGACCATTGTCCCGGGAATGTACGGGACCCATTCTAAGCATGGTTCGTCGATCTCCATCAGTTTTCAATAACTTACTCTCCGGTCTGTATGCTGAGGTATGTGAGATAGGACACATACCGACGTATACAAATCAGATGAGTCTTAATAATTTAATAATAACATGCTCCTGATATATGACTAGTTATACTCTTAGTTTATACTGCTCACCACTTAGACATGTGCTATCTTGTAGGATTACTTAATTGCTTCCATATAAAGTCAGGTTATATAAACTTAGATTACAGTGACGTAATATACAGGGTATATATATGAGGGTTTCCTTGTTCGGATTATTCCTTCGACGTACTAACCTCACAGATCGGTAATGTGGGCTTATATAACTGATTTTCCTATGGTTACTTTATTTACTGTCTCATTTCATGTTCATATATGCTTATATTCACGATACACATTTCCTGTACACATGTATCTGTTATGCACGCCACCTAGTTTAGTATATGTACTCGCGGGTTGCATCTAACAACCCTGGATTCTCATGTCCAGATCCTAGAGTCTGAACCATGGTGATCTTTCTGTAGCTTATTAGAGTGCGCAGCGGATCCTCTCATGGTGATCGGAGTGCAGCAGAGCTCGGACACTGCCGTAGCACTTCCTCCCAGCTTTTCTCCTGTTTGGCTTCCGAGGCCCTCTTGCTACTCGTGAGCACCTCTCAGTTTTTGTATATCTCTTCATGTATTATGTACTTTTATATTTCTGATAATGTAATATTCATGTAATGTTGTATCATTCTCTGTGATAACCATGTACTTGCGCTATTTCTATTGGAATGTATATTACCATTGTGTTTTCGCCTCTGATTCTTGCCTATACTGATGCTTAGTGTATATACGTAAAGGTATTTCTGACCTGCGTATATACGTCACAGTGATGTCTCCGTACCCGCGGGATCGGGGCTTCACAGGGTGGTATCAGAGCCTAGGCTCTAACATCCTCAGTACAAGCAGTTGACAGATTAATGATGTATTAATATGCAGCTAGAAAGCATGAGTCTTGAATATACGTTCCAATCACAAGTACGGAGTTATCTATTCCTTCCTTGTAATCTTTTCCATGAATCCTGAAACCCTTCTATTCTTTCCCTTTCAGCTTCTTCCCGTCATCCCTCAGATATGGAAGGACGGAGAACCCGTAACGGTCCTGGCACTTCTCATGACAGTTCCAATGGAGATAGCGACAATATGATGAGGGTACTGCATGGCATGATGGAGAGTCAGCATCAGCAGACAGAGCTTCTGCGGCAAGCATTATGGACAGCACCTAGAGAGCAGAGGCCTGGTAATGTATCCGATTTTAGAAAACTGCAGCCGGCTACATTGTCGGGCACTGAGAAGCCGTTGGACGCCGAGCAATGGCTGATTGATACTACAAATCTTCTGAAGGCAGCCTGAATTTCTAATGAGAACCAGGTGGAAGTGGTCAAGATCCAGCTGAAAGTGTGGCCAGAACTTGGTGGTTGGCAGAAGAAGCAAGATTGGAGAGGCCTATTACTTGGGATCAGTTCTCGAAGGGTTTCTATGAGAGGTTCTTCCCTGCAACGGCTCAGAAAGAGATGGAGGAGCAGTTCATTAGGTTGCATTAGTTGAACTGATCTGTGGATGAGTACGCTGCTGAATTTCTGAGACTCAGTCGATTTGCATCCTACATGGTGAGCGATGAGGAGAAGCGGGCTAGCAGATTCCAACAGGGGCTGAAGATGGACATCCAGATATTCCTTGTCCCTCAGCAGCTTAAGACGCACTCTCAGGTTCTCTCTATTGCCCGTGAGGTTGAATGGGGACTGGAGAAGAAGGACAAGCACCAGATGTAGAACAAGCCAGTGAAGAGATCCTTTCAGTTGATGGATGAAGAAGACCTGACCAGACCCAACGATGGCCCGATAGTCAGGCGACCATTCCGACCTCCCCCTCAGCAGGCGATATGCGGATATTGCCTGAGGCCCGGACACATCCAGAGCAATTGTCGAAGGGCGAATGGGCTGTGTTTGGCATGTGGATCTGGTAATCATTCATTAGGTGTTTGCCCGTTTAAGAGGACGTGGAATGCTACCCCAGCACCACCACCTCTAGCACTTCCAGCACCACCGCCGGGAAGGAACCCCGAGCCCATTGGCAGGAGAGCTCCACTCCCTCCCCAGTAGCGAGGAGCAAGAGTTGGAGCTGACCGTAGGAGAGGCCAGACTTACTATTTATCAACAGGAGAAGACGAGGCGTCAGTTGTGATAGCGGAAGCACAAGGAGCTCAGTACCCAGATCAGGAGCCCTGATGATGTCACTGTGACAGCTATTCCCCAACCTTTTGTGTCCTGAGATTATAATCTCCCTTATCCTTTTCACTTTATTATTTAGCGTCATTGACTGTAATTTCTTCCATGTTCATCTCCCTCCTTATACAAATTTCGAGGACGAAATTTTTATTAAGTGGGTAGATTGTAGCACCCAATTCCCTGGATACGTACCCAGATACGTGTCCTAAAATATTTCGACCGTATTGTTCAGTTTTCTTCCTGTATGTGTTTTTGAGTTGTGATTACTTATATTATTATGTATCGGATCTGGATTCTCACACCTAGAGTCAGCCCTGACCGGACCGGGAACCCGATACCAGCCAGTAGCTCGATTTGACTTTCTGGTAGTCTGATTTGACCGATTTCAGTTTCATAGATTATTTTCTAATATATTAGTTTTTTCATGATTTTTTGAAACTTTCTAGAATTTTTCTGCAAAATCTCTAAAACCGGTGTTGGTCGGCATTGCTGACTGATTCCCAAATTTTTAGTTTTTAAACGGGATTGAATTTTAAAAACGGCTTTCACGTTACTTCTTAAATTTTATTTTCTATCTAAATACATTTTTTTGGATTTTTCAAAATTTGACTGATTCTGGTGTCAGCCGGTATCGTCGGAAGATTCTAAGATTTTTAATTTGAAAAATAAATCAAATTTCTTGAATCCTATTTCACCAGGCATCTTAGAATAATATTTTCTATTTTTTAGAATTTTTCCGGATCGTTTCTGAAACAATCGAATTTTTGCCTTATTAAAATAATAATATAATTTACCGTTCTTTTCTTTTCTTACTTTTTCCTTCTCTATTCTCCTACTTTGTACTTTCAAAAATTATAATAAATAAATTAGTTAATAATAAAAATTTTAAACTATTTTATCTTCTTTTTTTCTTATTTTTCTTTTCTTTAATCTTCTTTCTTTTTCTTTCTTTTCTTTCTTCCCTTTGACTTTTTCCCCTGCTCCCTGCTCCCGCCCACTGCCACGCCCGCCGCCTCAGCCGCCTGCAGCTCCTGGTGGGCTGCAATAGCAGCCCACCATCCCCCTATCTCTACTAATTTTCCCCTTTTTCCCTATAAATTTATTTTCTTCTCCCTTTTCATTTCTTCATCTCCTCCTTTTCATTCCACTGCAACTCCATCTCCTTCAAAATCAACCCATGGCCGCCGCCTCCACCATCACCGTCGCCGTCGCCGGCCGCCCCTAGGCCGGCACCGCGCCACCCCACACCTCCCACTTTCTTCTCCACTTCCATCAACTCCAACCATCACTCCACCACTTCCAATTTCATCATAACCTATCACCACCACCTCCCTTCCTCCTCCAAAATTCACCACCACCTCCACCAATTCCACCACTCCAACCACCCCATCATCACCTCCTCCTCTAACTCCCCAACACCACAACCACCACCACCACAAACCACCATCACCACCTCCACCAACAACAACCCAACAAATAACTCCACCATCACCCCATCCTCCCTCCCCTAGGGCGCGCGCGTCGCCCCCACCACCTCCGGCGGCGCGCCGCCGCCCCAGGGCTGCCGGCGGCGGCCGGCGGCCGCCAGCCACCCCCTCCCCTCCTTTTTCTTTTTCCTTTCTTTCTTTCTTTCTTCTTTCCATTCTTTCTTTCTTTCTTTTCATTTCTTTTCCCTAAATAAACTCACTTTTCCTACATCCCTAAATACCCCCACCTCATTCTCAAATTACTTTCCTATATTTACAACCCTACCCCTCCTTTTTAATTCCTATTCCTTTTCTAAAAATACCCTATTTTCCCTCTCTCTCTCCCCCTTCCTATAAGTTTCTCTCTCCTCTCTCTTCTCTCTCATTCCCTCTATAATATTTATTTATATAATATATAAATTGAGTATATATTAATATATGCATGGGTTAGTAGCTTGCTTGAATGTGTTTGCGAATTTTTCCGATTTTCTTGGTATTTCATCCGGTGCTAGGCGAGTACATTTCTTACTTATTTACCGGCATTTTACGTTTAATAATTATCATCTTGCTCTTAATACATGATGTCTCTTTATGCAAGTTAATATATGTTATATAAAGAATTATCACATTTTATAATAGCTACTGGCCTTTATTATACATTGTTGAACCGGTATTATACCGGGTATGCCTAGATAGATCTGCTCCCGCTTTACTCAGGCTTCACATAGCTAATTAAAAGAGAAATTTATTATTATAAAATTGTAGTGAAGAGTTTGAAATGTTTATACTGCTCTCCTGTACTTTGTTATGTGACTGGTTGATACCTGATATTTGTTGTTGTGACTCTCACTGACATATTAGTTACCTGACCCTGACATGTATACACCGCTACTTGCCATGCTATATTTGATATATGATACCCGACACCGGTACTTGCCATGCTATATTTGACACGTGATACCCGACACCGGTACTTGCCATGCTACACTTATTATTTGATATCTGATATTGGTACTTACCATGCTATACTTGACGATTGACATGCTATCACCTGGCGCTAGTATATTTGACCTGATATTGTGACACCTGACCGGATACTATAACATTTGACACCTGTATCTCCTTGCATATTCATGACTATCATATTTACGGGGACTTGGCATGATTATTATATTATTACCAGACATTTTGTACTCCTGAACTCCTATACTCCTGAACTCCTGTATACTTGAACGCCTGAAATAGGGAGGCTCCTGATATTACTCCTGATACTATACTCCTGTTGATCCCCGTAATAGGATAACCATGAATATAGTATTACTATGAATACTCTGTAGACATTAGCACCGGATAAATTATAATAATTAGACAACTTACACTGGGATGGGAGAAACTTATAAGTACCGATATAGTCTCCATGTTTATGATGGTCTTATCGTGTCGCGCGGCCATATACTTGGATTCAACCTGGAGGCCACCAGGCGCTTCCGTGGGGTGTACTGGCACCCCTACTCCCTTGCCTGCTGGTTGTACCATAAGCCCCTGGGCCTATTCCTGTGGGAGCAGTGACATCCTATTCCTGTTCGGGCGTACAATAAGTCCGGTACCTAGCGGTACGTTCCGGTTCAGCACCGGATACTCCTTGACTGTTGTCCCAGGCATGTACGGGACCCATTCTAAGCATGGTTCATCGATCTCCATCAGTTTTCAATAACCTACTCTCCGGTCTGTATGCTTAGGTATGTGGGATAGGACACATACCGATGTATATAAATCAGATGAGCCTTAATAATTTAATAATAACATGCTCCTGATATATGACTAGCTATACTCTTGGTTTATACTGCTCACCACTTAGACATGTGCTATCTTGTAGGATCACTTAATTGTTTCCATACTGTTTCATTATTATATTGTGAAGGCAAATTCAGGTTATATAAACTCAAATTACAGTGACGTGATGTACAGGGTATATATATATGAGGGTTTCCTTGTTTGGATTATTCTTTCGACGTACTAACCTCACAGATCCGTAATGTGGGCTTATATAACTGATTTTCCTATGGTTACTTTATTTACTGTCTCATTTCATGTTCATATGTGCTTATATTCACAATACACATTTCCTGTACACATGTATCTGTTATGCACGCCACCTAGCTTTAGTATATATACGCGGGTTGCATCGGACAACCTTGGATTCTCATGTCCAGATCCTGGAGTCTGGACCATGGTGATCTTTCTGTAGCTTATCAGAGTGTGTAGCGGATCCTCTCGTGGTGATCGGAGTGCAGCAGAAGCTCGGATACCGCCGTAGCACTTCCTCCTAGCTTTTCTCCTGTTTGGCTCCCCAGGCCCTCTTGCTACTCGTGAGCACCTCTCAGTTTTTGTATATCTCTTCATGTATTATGTACGTTGTATTTTCTGGTAATGTAATATTCATGTAATGTTGTATAATTCTCTGTGATAACCATGTACTTTCTGTTGGAATGTATATTACCACTGTGTCTCCGCCTCTGATTCTTACCTATACTGATGCTTAGCGTATATACGTGAGGGTATTTCTGACCTGCGTATATATGTCGCAGTGATGTCTCCGTAACCGCGGGATCGGGGCTTCACAATAATAATAGAAACAGACAGTGAGCCAAATATTGCCTTCTGAAGAAAGCCCAAGAGGCCAATACCTAACTTCGCGACAAGATCTAAATAACTCCGCTATGGGCTTATCTCTTAGCTTCACTCTGAAGCTTAGCTCCGTTGTGGGCTCATTTCCTAGCTTCACGTGAAGCTCTTCATAGCTCTATTGAGAGTCATCTTCCATCTCTGTTTTGAGCTCATTTTCTAGTTTCGCTGCAAGCTCAGTGATAACTTCGTAGCTGTTGACACTCTAAAAGACAAGATTCTGATTGGTCCAAACAATGTCTAAACTTATTGATATTTACAAAAGACAAGCGATAGACAAGCTGACGACCAGTTCTGTACTTGTTGACATTTATAAAAGACAAGTGACAGATAAGCTAACGACCAATTTTCACCCATCTCCGAGGGATAAGGAAGCAACTTGGACTCTACTATCCAGTGAAGCAGATAGTAAGCCTAGATTGTCTCTAAACAGACCTTAGCAAGTCTAAGATGCTAGCACTTAGTATCACATGAGCCCAAAGGGACAACCTCGCTTGGGAGGCTAAGATCATCCAACTTCTCCTTGAAGCCATTCACAGCTCCGCCAGGAAGCTAACTTATAGTTTCGCCTGAAGTGCCCAGTTAACTCCGCAGAGAGTGTTAGCTTCGCTTGAGGCCACACGTAACCGCGAAGAAGGGTATGCGGTAGCTTCGCCACAGACGATATCTAGCTCCGCTGAAGAGCTGTCTTCTGACTTCGCCAGATGTTTCTTCTAGCTCCGCTGTGAGCTCGACGCGGGTGCGCTGCTGCGGGTCTGCTATGGTCAACCTTTGACCAATTAAATCTCCAGATGAGATCAAACCAATTCAGAATTGAGATCAATCCAATCAAGATCAAATCTGAGATCAAATTTGGCAGTTGATTGCCGTAATCTCTTGACGCTCCTAAAACGAGTAAGAGGATCAGGGGAGATCTTCCAACTATATGGAAAGAATCAAAACAGATCAAGAGGATCAACCGACCTGCTATTTCTAGCTTCGCAGAAGCTGATCCTAGCCTAGCAGCAAGGCTACTTTCTAGATTTAAACAGATTTGATTCAATCTGTTTCTATATTTTCAATGGACAATTATACCCTGCTCTCCCTATAATAGCCCACCACGGGCACAAGGAAAAAAAAAGGGCACACAGGCGATACGCTCTAGAGAGACGACAGACTTCTCGAGAGGACGCACCGCGTACAAACAGAGATCTATTCTCTTGAATTCAGAGACTTTTAGAGAGCTGCTTCTCTAATCAGGGTGCTAATACCCTAATACCTCCCTTCTTCTCAAGGAATCTCCGGAACCACACGAGAAGAAATTTCTAAGCGAAGGCGGTTTTGAGAAGTAACAAGAGGGTTCTACCAACCTTCTGTTTTTTGATTCCCTGAACCAGGTGAGAAGGGAATCTCATCGCTCGCATCGTCAAAGGGACAAAGTGGTCGCGCGCTGACCAGACTCCTATTGGCACACTTCTCCAGAATCTCTGAGGAGATCTACTTGTAATCCTTTGTGTTACTTGTAATTTAGCTCCTCGATACTTTTTTGTAAGTTTTTCCCATTGCAAATTAATGGAAAACAAGATGGTGACTCCGCTGGGGATGAATTCTCCATTGCTGAGAATCATGTGTCGCAATGCGACGAACAGACCTTCGGGTCTATCTCTGAATTCGGGAAAGTCGGTGCAGCCAGAGCCTCTCTGGCTAAGTCTTCAATGCAAGTCTCTGCGGAGACAGATAAGGCTCCATGCGAGCCTACTGCGGTTCTCTGGCGCAACAAGGAAGCACGCCCGCAGTCCAAGTCTACCACTTTCGAAAACTTGGTCGTTCACTTCGACCAAGAAAAATTTGAAGAAGTCCTCTCTGGGGGTGGTCTAATGCTTCATGCACGGAAACATAGAAAGGTCTCCATGACCAAGGTTTCAAAACAGAAACCAGGAGCATAATTTTGCCAACACCCCTCAGCCTCGCGTGTGGCTAGTCAGGTTCCTCGCGAACCTAAGTCTCCCTTGCCAAAGCAGATGTGGAGGCCAAAACAGAAGGCTCTGGGTAAAGCCTCAGGCATAGCTACGCCAGAAGTGCGTCTCTTTCGTGAAGAAAAAGGCAAGATGCCTACCTGCTCCAACAATGCTGCTAGCCGCGAAGATACAAGGGCGACAGTACCTTCGCCCAATTCAAGATCAGTAGCGCCTCGCGCCAGCCTCGTTCTCACGAGCGAAGCTACTGTACCACAGCGTACGCGTGGCGTCCATAGCCGCAAAGCCCAAGTCAAAGCACAACAACATTGTTCGTTCACTCTTCGCAGCAAAGTTAAGGGATTGTCCCTAAGTGCTGATAGCGTTGTTATGCAGCTTTAGCGCCCAAAGGCGTTCCCAAAGCTTTTAGCCGCGAGGTTAGAACCGAAGCACTATCTAAGGCCAATCGCCTTCGCAGCAGCACAGCGGATAAAGCACCACAGCGTGCTCCGCCCTCCGGTTCGTCAAGCGCTAAGCTCATGCCTTGTGGCGGAGCTAAGGGATTGTCCTTAAGTGCTGATAGCGTTGCTTATGCAGCTTCAGCACCCAAGGGCGTTTCCAAGGTTCTTAGCCGCGAAGCTAGAACTGAGGCACTACTCTGTGCTAATCCCCTCTGCGGTGATAAAAGGAGCAGGACATCGTCCTATGCGCGATCCATAAAAGCTTCTGCGCTGGATCGTTTAGGCCCAACAGGGTCTGACTTGCGGGAATTCTTGACGAACAAACGGAAGTCGGAACCTTTTCGAACTACTTCCCCCTGTTGTCAACAAGTGGGATGTCAGCTGGTGACACTCCACTCGGTCCATTGCCGGCTGGGACAAATCCCCGCCATTTCTCCAGGACGACGATTAGCTTTTGATCAGTTGTCGGTACAAGCCCCGATGAAACATCAAAAGGAGCATCTCGAATAGGTCCTAAAGGCAGGACCATTGCCGGAGTGGGGGTTGTGTTTATCTCTCCACATAATCACGTCCTTCTAGAGCATTCTCTCTGACGGAATCATGCTCCAACAATGTAGCGGAATATAATGCTCTGCTCATTGGTCTTCAACTCGCCCACAGAATGGGGGTACGCTACCTCAAAGCCTACGGCGATTCAAAACTGATTATCAATCAGGTTAAAGGCGAATATGAGGTCCGTCATGAAGACTTGGTGCCTTATTATCACACGGTCTTCGATTGGCTAATCTGTTTGATGGTTTCTACATCGGGCACGTGTCTCGATCTCAGAATACTAAGAAGATGCTCTTGTCATGTTAGCAACAACGTTAGACTTGCCAGTCGACACCGAGTATCACCTCACAGTGGCGACTCGACACCTTGTCTGCTCTAAACATATGTTAAGAACCAGAGAGGTCTATAATATCTCGACAGATCTTGAGCCGAGAGATTGGCGATTTCCTCTCATCGACTGTGCCTTACATGGTCTGCTGCCAGACGATCCTAAAGAAGCAGCATCTATCAGACGAAGGTCTTTCTGTTTTTACTACGATCCAACTCTGAAGACACTTTACCGTCGTTCATATGATGGTGTCCTCCTCCGTTGCCTTTCCAATTCAGAGGCGCAGGAACAACGGCATTTGCGGAGCTCATCAGCCAGGCCCGAAACTTAAAGACAGATTGCATAGGCTTGGATACTATTGGCCAACCATGATAGCCGATGCCATCCAATATGCACAGAGGTGTAAAGCGTGCCAGATTCATGCGGACTTCATACACCAGCCTCCAGAGTTGCTCCACCCAACTGTTGCTTCATGGTCATTTGAAGCATAGGGAATTGATGTCGTAGGGCCAATCAGCCCCTCTTCAACAAGAGGTCACCGGTTTATCCTGACAATAACCGATTACTTTTCAAAATGGGCGGATGCCATACCACTGGCTGAAGTCAAAACCTCTAATGTGGTTAACTTCATCGAACACCATGTCATCCATCGATTTGGTGTCCCTAGGCAGATCATCCATGATAATGGTCCTCAATTCATAAGCCAGGTATTCTATCGGTTCTGCGACAAATACTGAATTCAGAATGTGGCTTCAACCGCCTATAATCCCTCTGCTAATGACTTGGCGGAAACATTCAACAAAACAGTCATCAAGTTGTTCAAGAAGTTCGTC
This sequence comes from Agave tequilana, assembly GCA_038442645.1. NCBI lineage: Eukaryota > Viridiplantae > Streptophyta > Magnoliopsida > Asparagales > Asparagaceae > Agave > Agave tequilana. The sequence continues at coordinate 170,111 of JAVJIF010005817.1, read as the reverse complement.
TCCTCGAATAAGCGAGATTGGGACGAAAGCTTGGTGAATGTCTTTGGGCCTACCGAACCACGGTTCGGACCCCGATAGGCAATACGCCTTTCTCCCTGGTATACGGGTGTGAAGCAGTCATACCATTGGAGATCCAGATGCCGTCATTACGAGTCGCTTTAATGACTAAGATCACATCAGAGGACAATGATCGGTTGCGCCTTCAAGAGCTCGAAGCCCTAGATGAGAAGCGACTACAAGCTCAGCAACACATCGAGTTGTATCAAGCTCGAATCTCAAAATCCATCAATAAGAAGCTCAAACAAAGAGTCTTTCAGAAAGAAGATTTGGTTTTAACCGTCAGACGACCGATGATCATGACGCACAAAACCAAAGGCAAATTTCTGCCTAAATGGGAAGGACCATTTGTAATAGAAACAGTCTATTCAAACGGAGCATATCGCCTTATGACTTCAGATGGCGATTTACTCATGATGTCGATCAATGGCAAGTTCTTAAAGAAGTATTATCCTTGAGTAAGAATCCTTTTCATGATCAAGTTAACATTACACCTCTAATCAAGACCTTTATATCCAAGGTACACGCAAAGAGAGCCTCTCTCTTCTTCCAAACGAGATCATACAACCATAAACCAGTAGGAACCTGGTCATACATGGTTTGTCTCAAAGGAGAATCAAGGTTACACATACATTAACCAAATGATCCAACACCTTTAATGGTTGAGGATAGAGGAAAATGTTGGCCTTTAAGCCCAACATGAATCCTTGACAACTCATCATGCTGAGGGGAATAGCATGGCTAGCCTGACTCAAACGGTAGTTGGTAAAGACATATCAAATCCGTTGACAGCTGGGGATTTGCTAAAAATCCTAAGGAACCTGTTCCCATTTGATTCCCTTTCCAAAATCCCTTACCAATTCTCACCCATAGAATGGTAAGGCCACATATACAAATCTCTCCGTCCATTTTGCTGTTATGTTAACATTAAACCTATGACAGTGATTTTCTCGTTTCTCCCCGTGAAAACGAGACCTTTTCCCAAATTCCATCAAAACTTTTGAGCTTGGTGGCTTCTCAACTGGTTATGTCATTGCGACTTCTGAACCGGCAGATAGCCAAGTCTCAATTTCGAGCTTGTTGACATTTACAAAAGACAAGTCTCAATTTCGAGCCTGTTGACATTTACAAAAGATAGGTCTCACCTTTTAGTCCGTCAAGGACTAACTTTTGAGCTTGGTGGCTTCTCAACCGGTTATGTCATTGCGACCTCTGAACCGGTAGATAGCCAAGTCTCAATTCGAGCCTGTTGACATTTACAAAAGACAGGTCTCACCTTTTAGTCCGTCAAGGACTAACTTTCGAGCTTGGTGGCTTCTCAACCGGTTATGTCATTGCGACCTCTGAACCGACAGATAACCAAGTCTCAATTTCGAGCTTGTTGACATTTACAAAAGACAAGTCTCAATTTCGAGCCTGTTGACATTTACAAAAGACAGGTCTCACCTTTTAGTCCGTCAAGGACTAACTTTTGAGCTTGGTGGATTCTCAACCGGTTATATTATTGCGACCTCTGAACCGGCAGATAGCCAAGTCTCATTTTGAGCCTGTTGACATTTACAAAAGATAGGTCTCACCTTTTAGTCTGTCAAGGACTAACTTTTGAGCTTGGTGGCTTCTCAACCGATTATGCATTGCGACCTCTGAACCGGCAGATAGCCAAGTCTCAATTTCGAGCTTGTTGACATTTACAAAAGACAAGTCTCAATTTCGAGCCTATTGACATTTACAAAAGACAGATCTCACCTTTTAGTCCGTGAAGGACTAACTTTTGAGCTTGGTGGCTTCTCAAACGGTTATGTCATTGCGACCTCTGAACCGGCAGATAGCCAAGTCTTAATTTCGAGCCTGTTGACATTTACAAAAGGCAGGTCTCACCTTTTAGCCCGTCAAGGACTACTTCGAGCTTGGTGGCTTCTCAACCGGTTACGTCATTGCGACCTCTGAACCAGCAGATAGCCAAGTCTCATCTTTCAGTCCGTCAAGGACTACCTTCAAACTTGTTGATATTTACAAAAGACAAGTTTTAGTCTGACAAGGACTACTTGGAGCTTGGTGGCTTCTCAACCGGTTACGTTATTGCGACCTCTGAACTGGCAGATCGCCAAGTCTCACCTTTTTTTAGTCCGACAAGGACTATTTCGAGCTTGGTGGCTTCTCAACCGGTTACGTCATTGCGACCTCTGAACCGGCAGATAGCCAAGTCTTACCTTTTTTTTAGTCCGACAGGGACTACTTTCGAGCTTGGTGGCTTCTCAACCGGTTACGTCATTGCGACCTCTGAACCTGTAGATAGCCAAGTCTCATTATTCAGTCCAGTAAGGACTATTTTATCAAATGACTGCAATGCAACTTGAAAGTGACAATTCAAAAGATAAAACAAGTTGGAAACACGACAGGAGAGTCAAAACAAAATTATTTTTATTGAGTCCGAGAAGAAGGGATACATGAAGGCACATATATTATAAGCTATGAGCGTGCGTCATAAGATTTGATCCGTTCTTCAAGAAAGGCCAGCCTTGTCTTCCTATCACTAGCAGTCCTGATGAGCGCCTGCGACCTTAGCTCAGCCTCATTAAAACTCGCCGTCTGAGCCAAGCGAGCTTCAATCTTAACCAAGGTTACCCTCTAAGCTAACTCCCGCCACGAGAGTTCGTCACTCTGAGCCTTAAGTTGGTCAAGCCGCGCAGTCTCTTCAACACGCACTGGTTCAGCCTTGGATAAGAGAAGATTTGCCTTCCTGATCATCTCCTTGGCCTTTTCAATTTTATCTTCAGCATCAAGAAGAGCACTGTTAGAAGCATTTATGGCGTCCCCAAGCTCTACCTTCCTTGTTTCCAAGGACTTCAAGTCAGAAGAAATGGCCTTAATAGCTTCCTGAGCGGCAAGATGGGCTTCATGCATTTGAGCAACAAGGTGCGCAAGCTGCTCGCTAACCAAAGACTCCAGGTCTGAATGGCTAAGACGACGCCATTCGTCTACATCCCTCTCAAGTTGGTCTACCAGAAGTTCCAATGCAGCGGCCTGGTTATCCCCTCCAAAGTCTCGGATACTCTCAATACTTCGGGAGAGGACCACCTTTAGAGCAGAGAATGAGGTGGTCGAGCCTTTCAAAATCAAATTGATGGATCGCTTTAAGCCCTTATAAAAGTTATCAACTAGCTCAGCCATAAATTCATTCTCGGCCTCAATTACCCCTGGCAGACGGGCAGCCTCTGAAGATTCCACCAGCTTTATTGACATTACTGTGGAAGGAATAGTAGAAGCACTGGCTGCCGCAACCTGAGAGGTCGTCGGTGATCTCGGCGGAGTCCTCATTGAAACTAGTACACTAGCCACAACCGAGGTCAGACTAGTGACTATTTCTGAAAGAGCGGGCTCAACTACCAGTGTTGGGGAAGTAGAACTGATAATCACCTTCAGCTCCGCACCTGGCAAGATAGATGGCGCTGGCGAAACTGATGACACCTCACTCATTGATATAGTTGGAAGTGAGGTGCCTCCGTGTAACACCCCGCTCCCCGAATACGTACTTAGTTGCGTATTCATATTTTTTGATTATATTCTTGATTTACTTCCTATATTTGTTTTGTATTATGAGTTATTTATATGATCGTTTTGCCTTAGATCTGGATTCGTGAACTCGGAGTCAGCCCTACTCTGAACCGGGGGACCGATCCTAGAGTATTGCTCGATTTGGACTTTTTGGTATTCTGATTTGATCGATTTTAGTTTCAAACATCATTTTCTAATATTCTAGATTTTTCGTGATTTTCTGGAATTTTCCTGAATTAAGTTGAAAATCTTCAAAACCGGGGTCGACCAATACCGCGGACCGATTCTCGGATTTTTAATTTACAAACGGAGTTAAAATTCTAAAAATGGCTTTCCTGTAACTTTTTAAAATCACATTTTCTATCTAAATACTTTTTCTGATAATTTTCTAAATTTATCAAAAATTCCACTGGATTTGGTGTCGGCCAGTATCGCTGGTTGATTCCAGGAATTTTAGTTTGCAATTGGAATCAAATTTCTAAATTCTGCTTTCATATTACTTCTTAAAATTATGTTTTCTCCTTTCTGGCATTTTCTGAGATTTTTCAGATTTTATCAAAATCCGGCCGACCCGGTGTAGACCAGTGTCAACGGTTGACTTCAGGATTTTTATCATGAAAATGGGATTAAATTTCTGAAAATCAATTCCGCCAAAAATCTTTAAATAATATTTATTATTTTTGAGAATTTTTGGGAAGCTTTCCAAGCTACTTAATTTTTTGGATTTTTCCGGAGTTTTCGGTGTTTTCCCAGATACCGGATTTTATCCAGATATTTTACTTTCTCCTTTTTCATTTTTTTCTCTTTCCTCGCTAGACGCAGTTTCACCAACCTGGATTCAACATTTAATGCAGTGATCCTCTCCATACTGCATTTAATGTTACGTCTTTCAAGTCAAATCTGACTTTTGTCCTTTCTGTAAACGCAGTATTCGCGTTTTTCCCAAACACGAGTTTTCATCCTCGCGTCTGGGCAATTGCCAGACGCGAGTCTTTGTTGGATGGGGACGCAGCCCATTTCCTTTGAATGAAACACATGTTTCATTTAATATGAATGTCAATGCAACTTGTAAATATCCCCATACATATATATATATATATATATATATATATAATATATATATATATATATATTATATATATATATATATATATATATATATATATACCCCACTCCTTTCTCTCTCTTTCATTATATTTTCTCCTCCTTCTTTCCTCCAACAGCCAACAGAGAGGCATGGCAGCAAAACGCAGCCATGGTGCTTCCCTTGGCCGGCCATCTCCACCACTTTTTCTCCACCAATTCCACCATCTTTTTCTCCTCCAATCTCCTCCTCCATCCAACAACAACAAAAAAAACCACAACACCATCTTCACCGCCTTCTTCTTCCTCTTCTTTTCAACCAATAACCCATATCCACCACCACATTCTCCACCATCTCCACCACCATATACTCCACCTTAGCCACCACCAACCACACCAAGTTCTCCTCCTCGGCGAGCTCTTCCATCCTAGCAAACTCGTCGCTCTCCGAAACATCGTTTTCAAAATTCCAAAAATCCAAATGAGCTAGACTTGCACCCTCTTTAGTTTGGGCTTGGATTTTGGCCGGCCATCTCCGGCCACTCCGGCCATCTCTGGCCGCCGCCGGCGACCACCGCCATGGCCGGATACCACCCCCTTCCCTTCTCTTCTTTCTTTTCCTTTTTTATTTTTTTTCTCTTTTTTCTTTTTTTTTTTCATTTCCTTTCCTTTTTTTTTTTTCCTCTGTCCTGATTTTCCTCCCAAAAAAAGGTCCCCCACTCTCCTTTCCCCTGGACTCTCTTTTTCTCTCTGTGATTGCTGACGCGATCTCACCCCCCCGCGTCCAAAGCAATTCCTTAACGCGAATCTCACGTTCTTGGATTTTTAAACGCGGCTAAGCGCGCGTTCTTGCATCGACGCAACGTGGAGCCCATACCGCGTCTGTGTCCTTCTCGTGTCAACACGACGCGGAGCCCATGCCCACGTCTGTGTTCTTCTTATGCTAACGCGACGCGGAACCCACGACCGCGTCCGCGTTCTTCTTGTGTTATAACTTGAACGCGGGTCTCGAACCTCGCGTTTGTGGCATCTATGCGACGCGACTCCCGCGTCTGCGACCCCCGCGTCTCACTCTCAAACTCGCGCCCCCCTGTACATACTCTCTCTCCCTGTACACTCTCTCTCCATGGACTTCTCTCTCTAGCTCTCACTTTCTCTCTCCTCTCTCTCATTCTCTTTCTCTTTAACGCGTTGACGCGTTGATTTCCTGGATTCCGGAGATCAAGGATTTCACTGTATTTTCTGAAGACTTAGGCGAGTGTTCTCGCTTTCCTCTTGGCTTTCCGCTTCGTTAGATCGACTTGATTGTCTTATGTATTTGTATCTGGAACTAACACTTTCTCTGCAGGTACCCTAATCACTGGGTACAACCTTTGAGGTTAAAGTCCTCAGACTTTCTCTATGCTATGCCTGATAGGTGGATCTAGCGTCAACACTTTACCGCTTACTCCGTTCAAGTGTAATTACCCCGTGAGCATGGCTTCCCGTGAGTAGTAGTATAGCGTTCATACGCTTACTGTGACACGTGTATCTAGCTACGTTGCGAGTGGTAACCACGCCGAGCGTGATAGCATTTAGTGTTGTACATTAGCTTCGCTCCAGCTTGCTCAGCTCTGCTTGATTGTGCTTAGCTATTACTCTATCGCTTGCCAAGTACATGCTTGATGTGTTAACACTTGACATGCTTTTACTTGATACCTACCATCTACATACTAATACCTGACACCTGTCTATATCACTTGTCAACTGATGTGTCATCACCTGACATCCGACTTGCTAATTGACACTTGCTTCTTACTATGGCATGACTTATCACTTGCCTCTTAAAAATATTAATACTTGACCTGTGATTATCGCATTTACGGGAATACTATACTTCTTATCCTGCATTACATGCAGTGACTTGAATCTTGTACTTGTTATCCTGTATTATATATACAGTGACCTGAATCTGTAGTACTCATGTACTCCTGAACTCCTGATCATGTCTTGCACCCGCTATTCCCGTAAATTGATAACTACATAACAAATCATAAAAGGAACAACTTGCATCGGGTCGGGGGAAACTTGCGGCTATCAATACATGTTCGTGTTTACAGTGGTACTAGGTATGTTGTGCAACTAAAACTCCGGTCTGACCTGTGGGCCTCCAGGCGACTGAGGGGAGTGCTGGCTCCCTCATTCTTGGTACCATCTTGATAAGGGCATTCTATACGACCCTCCTGTACGCCTTGCGGCTGGTTCCGAGCACCAGTAACGGAACGTCCTGGACCGTGGTCCCGGGCATGCACGGGACCCACTGTAAACATTATTCGTTGATACCCCCGTTGGTTTCTAAAAACAACCTTGCTTTACTCAGATGTGGATATATGTGCGCTGGGACGCTAGTTCACATATCTAGACATCAGGGTAAGACGAGTAATAATAATAATAAAAGATGCCAGCTATGAATCTGTAATATGCCTTGCCATGTTTGCTTGTATCGGGCTTTACTTCGGATTTTTTGTTTTATGATTACTATATTATACCTGCTTGCATCCTGCTTTACCACTCGTGTTCTATTCTATTAGTCTCCTGCTCTTGTTGTATTATACCATGTGCTTATCTATGCTCGCCACTTGGCTTTCGCATCACCACTCGCCGGGGAGTTCTGACTCCTCTGGATCCTCATGTCCAGGTCATAGAGCTTGGAGCGTCTGGATTCCCCCAGTTGCTGATCAGAGTGGCGCAGCGGTAGCGTAGATCTCCAGCAGACCGTCCAGAGCTCCATCCTTCTAGGCCCCCCCGCTCGGCTCTAGAGTTTTCTTGTTATGACTCTGAGCCTCTTTTTGTACTGTTCATACATGTACATCTCTTTATATTTTCGCATTTGCGCCTGTTGGTGATGTAATATTCTTGTAATATTTATCACTTCCTGTGATAACTTTGTAACTGTACTCATATGTCAGAATGTATAATGCACCACGTGCTTCCGTACTCTGATTCTTGCCTGTACTGATGCTTAGCATATATACGTGAGGGTTACTCCGACCTGCGTATTACGTCGCAGTGACGTCTCCGTACCCGCCGGGCCGGGGCGTTACAGGGTGGTATCAGAGCCTAGGCTCTCACATCCTCAGTACAACCAGTCGGAAAATTAATGATAAAAAAATTTGCAACTGAAATGCATGAGTCGTGGTTATACAATCCAACTGCAAGTACAAAGTTATCCATTCTCTCTTGATAATCTTGCCCTTGAATTCTGAAGTTCTCCCATCCCTTCATACTTCAGTTTCTCATTATTCTTGAACCAACTCGGACATGAAAAGACGGGGAAATCATAACGGTTCTGATTCTTCTTAGAGTGGCCCTAATGGAGGAAGTGTTGATTTGAGATGATTTCTGTAAAATATGATGAAAAACTAACAAGAACAGACGAAGGTCCCGCACCAAGGATTATAGGTTATACTTCGGGAACAGAAGCCAGGCAACATGTTGGATTTCAGGAAATTATAGCCGGCAATCTTTTCAAGCATGGAGGAGCCCTGGATGCATAGCAGTGGCCGGTGAACATGATGAATCTTCTAAAGGCAACTCGGGTCCCTGACGAGAAACAAGTGGAAGTGACCAAGATTTAGTTGAAAGATGTAGCCAGGACGTGGTGGTTGGCGAAAGCAGGGAGACTAGAAAATCCCATCACTTGGGACCAGTTCTCGAAGGATTTCTATGAGAAGATTCTTCTCTGTAATAGCTCAGAAAGAAAGAAAAGAATGATTTATCAAATTGCAATAAGAAAATTGAATTGTAAATAAGCATACTGCAAAATTTCTAAGGCATAGTCGGTCGTGTCTTACATGGTGGCTGATAAGGAGAACTGAGCAAATAATTTTGTAGTGAGAGCTGAAGATGAGGATCAAGATGTTTCTTATTCTCAAGCAGCCCAAGAAGTATTCTCAAGTTTTTTTGCCATCGCTCGGGAAGTAGAACGGACCTGGAGAAGAAAGATCAGGATGAGATGCAAATGAAGTTAGCAAGAGACCCTCTCAGTTGATGGAAGTTGAAGACTCAAACAGGCCACTGGATGCCCACTAGCTAAGTCATCCCTCCAACCTTGCCCTTAACATATGACATGTGGGTATTGTCTGAAGCCGGGTACCTACAACACAACCGCCAGAAAGATTATGAATTATGTCATATACGGGTCCGGAGATTAGTTGAAAAGTAACTGATTGGTCAAGGAGACAGAGAACATCGCACCGATCAGATCAACTCATCCAGTATCACCATTGGGAAGGAATCCAAGACCTACTGGAAGAAATAACCTCGCTTCATCCCCAGCATCCAGCATGGAGTCATACACAAAAGAGACCAAGAGCTAGGGTACATGGTAGAAGGAGGCAGACATATAATCTGACTGAAGAGGAAGTCAAGATACAGATGGAGTGAGAACAGGAAAGGATGCTCAATATCTGAAAAAGGAACCCTGAAAGTACTGGCCGTAACCATTGTCCCCATTTTTAGCATGTCCGGAAGTTGGTAATTCTCTATATCATATCATTCTCATTGCACTATCATCACCAATCTTAGTCCGTCCGTGTCTACCTCCTATTTCATGATTCCTATCTTTTTATTTTTACTATTCTAATTTTCGTAATCTTTATGCCAACTTAAGATGTGCATAGACTAGTGAGGTAACAGCAGGGCAGATGTGGTTCGTTCTCATTATGTTCTGGCATTCCTCGACTCTCGTACATCACATTGTCTTATATTAGATAGATCTTCGCCTCGTATTATATTCTTGTATTTATGGATACATCACGGGAGACCAGTACATCAAGCAGAGTAGTCATCGCTTATATAATCAGATAGACTGTACATGAGGAGTGTCAGTATAAAATAGTATTCTAGAATCAGGACTTCTGGCTGACAGAGTTATGGTATTTATCATTTCTATTACTCCAATAGTGATCATGATTTCTTTGACTATGTTCATGGAACTCGGGTATTCTCAGAGCTAATATACAGTCAGGTTATTATTTAGAAGACAGCATTCGGGACACATTTCGGTTATTATAATTTCCTAATCATGTTCTCAGGGCCACTTACTCCTGGCAGTCTTTATTGATTTGGTGGACCATAGGCTCCGCTAGCCTTGCCAAGCGAGGGTCGTGTTCTAGTCACCCGTGAACCTAACCGGGTGTGAGCTTCGCTGCACCCTAGTACTTAGCATTTAACGTTGTGTTACGAGCTGGCTTCGCCGCGTGAGCTTCGCCATATGCGAGCCTCGCAGAGCGTTAGCTTCGCTGCACCCTAATACTTAACACCTGAGCTGTGCTACGCGATAGCTTCACCTAGGCTTGCTTTGCCCGTGGCTAGTTCCTTCAGTGCTTAGCACTCTAGCCTATTCTTCGGATTTCTTCTGCCTAGCGTACTTTCATGGATCCGCTGAACATGGTTTTATCGCTGTATCTGAGCCATCGCCATGATCCTTGTCAATGATCCATTCGACCAATCTTGCAGGACCCAGATATCTTAAACATGTTTCATCTGCAGTCGGGTTATCATTCAAAAGTCAGTATTCAGAATTCTTCAGGGTTATTCTATATTCTTGGCTATGTCTTTCAGAGTTAGCAACGCCCAGTATGCAGGAATTTTTAATTATTTGTCTCTTGATTTATATTCAGTATTATCAGGGTTTTCTTTATCTTAGGTATTCTGGTCTATACTCGGGGAATTAGTATGTATGCAGCACATCAGTGATTCTACTGCAGAAGGACACATCTTGCCATGCAGGGTTTTATATTATATTATGGACTTCAGCACTACGGGTTTCTATGGATTTCATCAGCTTTGGTTCGTAGTCTTATTGAAGTATTATTGATTATCTCACCAAGTCAGCTCACTTTATGTTATTCAGAATGGGTTAGCCTTTGAAGATCTAACAGTGTTCTTCTATAAGCGGACAGCAGATCAGTGTCAATATGGTACCGTCAGAGGATGTATATAAACGACAGAAGTGCAGAGATGTCTCAGTCCTGAGTTTTTCGTTCAGTCGATTAGGAGAACAGCTCACAGTTATTCATATCTTGATTGGTATAATCCTCATTCCTATCCTTTCTGTGTTCTTCTTCCCCTTATCGAAATTGCGAGATCGCAATTTTTTATAAGGTGGATGGAGTGTAACACCCCGCTCCCCGAATACGTACTTAGTTGCGTATTCATATTTTCTGATTGTATTTCTTGATTTACTTCCTGTATTTGTTTTGTATTATGAGTTATTTATATGACCGTTTTGCCTTGGATCTGGATTCGTGAACTCGGAGTCAGCCCTACTCTGAATCGGGGGACCGATCCTATAGTATTGCTCGATTTGGACTTTCTGGTATTCTGATTTGACCGATTTTAGTTTCAAACATCATTTTCTAATATTCTATATTTTTCGTGATTTTCTGGAATTTTCCTGATTTAAGTTGAAAATCTTCAAACCGAGGTCGACCAATACCGCGGACTGATTCTGGGATTTTTAATTACAAACGGAGTTAAAATTCTAAAAATGGCTTTCCTTTAACTTCTTAAAATCACATTTTCTATCTAAATACTTTTTCTGAGAATTTTCTAAATTTATCAAAATTTGACTGGATTTGTGTCGGCGAGTATCGCTTGTTGATTCCAGGAATTTTAGTTTGCAATTGGAATCAAATTTCTAAATTCTGCTTTCATATTACTTCTTAAAATTATGTTTTCTCCTTTCTGACATTTTCTGAGATTTTTCAGATTTTATCAAAATCCGGCCGACCCGGTGTAGACCGATGTCAACGGTTGACTTCAGGATTTTTATTATGAAAATAGGATTGAATTTCTGAAAACTGATTTCACCAAAAATCTTTAAATAATATTTATTATTTTTTAGAATTTTTGAAAAGCTTTCCAAGCTACTTAATTTTTTGGACTTTTCCGGAGTTTTCGGTGTTTTCCCAGATACCGGAATTTTATCCATATATTTTACTTTTCTCCTTTTTCATTTTTTTCTCTCTCCTCGCTAGACGCGAGTTTCACCAACCTGGATTCAACATTTAATACAGTGATCCTCTCCATACTGCATTTAATGTTACGTCCTTCAAGTCAAATCTGACTTTTGTCCTTTCTGTAAACGCAGTATTCGCGTTTTTCCCAAACACGAGTTTTTCATCCTCGCGTCTGGGCAATTGCCAGACGCGAGTCTTTGTTGGATGGGGACGCAGCCCATTTCCTTTGAATGAAACGCATGTTTCATTTAATATGAATGTCAATGGCAACTTGTAAATATCCCCATATATATATACCCCACTCCTTTCTCTCTCTTTCATTATTATTTCTCCTCCTTCTTTCCTCCAACAGCCAACAGAGAGCATGGCAGCAAAACGCAGCCATGGTGCTTCCCTTAGCCGGCCATCTCCACCACTTTTTCTCCACCAATTCCACCATCTTTTTCTCCTCCATCTCCTCCTCCATCCCAACAATAACAATAACCACAACACCATCTTCACCGCCTTCTTCTTCCTCTTCTTTTCCACCAAATAACCTATATCCACCACCACCTTCTCCACCATCTCCACCATCATATACTCCACCTTAGCCGCCGCCAGCCACACCAAGTTCTCCTCCTCGGCGAGCTCTTCCATCCTAGCCAACTCGTCGCTCTCCAAACATCGTTTTCAAATTCTGAAAATCCAAAATGAGCTAGACTTGTACCCTCTTTAGCTTGGGCTTGGGTTTTTGGCCGGCCATCTCCGGCCACTTTCGGCCATCTCCGGCCGCCGCCGGCGACCACCGGCCATGGCCGGCTAGCACCCCCTTCCTTCTCTTCTTTCTTTTCCTTCTTTCTTTATTTTTTCCTTCTTTCTTTCCTTTCTTTTTCATTTCCTTTCTTTTTCCTTTTCCTTGTCTTCTCTGATTTTCCTCCCAAAACTTGCGTCCCACTCTCCCTCTTTCCCTGTCTCTCTCTTTCTCTCTGTTGATTGCTGATGCGGATCTCACCCCGCGTACAAGCAATTCCTTAACGCAAATCTTCGCATTCTTGACATTGTTTAACGCGGCCTTCGCGTTCTTGCATCGACGCAACGCGGAGCCCATGCCGCGTCTGTGTCTTTCTCGTGTCAACACGACGCGGAGCCCATGCCCGCGTCTGTGTTCTTCTTGTGGTAACGCGACGCGGAACCCACGACCGCGTCCGCGTTCTTCTTGTGTTATAACTTGAACGTGGGTCTCGAACCTCGCGTTTGTGGCATCTACGCGACGCGACTCCCGCGTCTGCGACCCCGCGTCTCACTCTTGAACTCGCGCCCCCCTGTACATACTCTCTCTCCCTGTACACTCTCTTTCCATGGACTTCTCTCTAGCTCTCACTTTCTCTCTCCTCTCTCACATTCTCTTTCTCTTTAACGCGTTGACGTGTTGATTTTCTAGATTCCAGAGATCAGGAATTTCACTGTGTTTTCTGAAGACTTAGGCGAGTGTTCTCGCTTTCCTCTTGGCTTTCCCGCTTCGTTGGATCGACTTGATTGTCTTATGTATTTGTATCTGGAACTAACACTTTCTTTGCAGGTACCCTAACCACTGGGTACAACCTTTGAGGTTTAAAGTCCTCGGACTTTGTCTATGCTACGCCTGGTAGGTGGATCTAGCGTCAACACTTTACCGCTTACTCCGTTCAAGTGTAATTACCCCGTGAGCATGGCTTCCCGTGAGTAGTAGTATAGCGTTCATACGCTTACTGCGACACATGTGTCTAGCTACGCTGTAAGACATTAGCTTCCCTCCAGCTTACTCAGCTCTGCTTGATTGTGCTTAGCTATTACTCTATCACTTGTCAAGTACATGCTTGATGTGTTAACACTTGACATGCTTTTATGTGATACCAACCATCTACATGCTAATACCTGACACCTGTCTATATCACTTGTCAACTGATGTGTCATCACCTGACACCCGACTTGCTACTTGACACTTGCTTCTTACTATGGCATGACTTATCACTTGCCTTTTGAAAATATTAATACTTGACCTGTGATTATCACATTTACGGGAATACTATACTTGTTATCCTGCATTACATGCAGTAACTTGAATCTTGTACTTGTTATCCTGTATTATATATACAGTGACCTGAATCTGTAGTACTCATGTACTCCTGAACTCCTGATCATGTCTTGCACCCGCTATTCCCGTAAATTGATAACTACATAACAAATCATAAAGGAACAATTTGCATCGGGTCGGGGGAAACTTGCGGCTATCAATACATGTTCGTGTTTACAGTGGTACTAGGTATGTTGTGCAACTAAAACTCCGGTCTGACCTGTGGGCCTCCAGGCGACTGAGGGGAGTGCTGGCTCCTTCTTTCTTGGTACCATCTTGATAAGGGCATTTTATAAGACCCTCCTGTACGCCTTGCGGCTGGTTCCGAGCACCAGTAACGGAACGTCCTGGACCGTTGTCCCGGGCATGCACGGGACCCACTGTAAATATTATTCGTTGATACCCCCGTTGGTTTCCAATAACAACCTTACTTTACTCAGATGTGGATATATGTGCGCTGGGACGCTAGTTCACATATCTAGACATCAGGGTAAGACGAGTAATAATAATAATAAAAGATGCCAGCTATGAATCTGTAATATGCCTTGCCATGTTTGCTTGTATCGGGCTTTACTTCGGATTTTCGGTTTTATGATTACTATATTATACCTGCTTGCATCCTGCTTTACCACTCGTGTTCTATTCCATTAGTCTCCTGCTCTTATCGTATTATACCATGTGCTTATCTATGCTCGCCACTTGGCTTTCGCATCACCACTCGCCAGGGAGTTCTGACTCCTCTGGATCCTCATGTCCAGGTCATGGAGCTTGGAGCGTGTGGATTCCCCTAGTTGCTGATCAGAGTGGCACAGCGGTAGCGTGGATCTCTAGCAGACTGTCCAGAGCTCCATCCTTCCAGGCCCCCCTACTCGGCTCCAGAGTTTTCTTTTTATGACTCTGAGCCTCTTTTTGTACTTTTCATACATGTACATCTCTTTGTATTCTCGCATTTGCGCCTGTTGGTGATGTAATATTCTTGTAATATTTATCACTTCCTGTGATAACTTTGTAACTGTACTCATATGTCGGAATGTATAATGCACCACGTGCTTCCGTACTCTGATTCTTGCCTGTACTGATGCTTAGCGTATATACGTGAGGGTAACTCTGACCTGCGTATATACGTCGCAGTGACGTCCCCGTACCCGCCGGGCTGGGGTGTTACACTCCGTGACTATCGTCCCCTCAATCTCTGTTCTTCTGACTGGTTCAGGCTGATAAGAGGGCAGGTCACCATACAAAGCATCCAACTCAGCAGCATCCGCCGCGGTCGAAGTGCTTACTTCACCCCTGGATCCCTCAGGAAGACGGGTGGGCTCTCTTGAAGTCGACGCACCCAGAGGCGGAACACCTGCGACAAGACTTTGTTTAGGCAAGGCACAACAAATAGCAAGAGTCAAAAGGTCAAAATCATACCAAAAGATAATGTCGCCTCAATTGTCTTGGCGGCTACATCAGTCTCTACGGGCTCCATCGAAAAATCTTTGGCGGAGTCAACACGGACGCTGGCTCACCTTCGCTCGATGAACCCTCCGTGGTCCACCCAAAGGAGCTAGAAGCTTCGGAACTTCCTTTCGAAGTCCCGACGCCCGAAGGACCAACATCAACTGCGTCATCTCCGGATCCTTCTGAGATGTGGAGATAGCCAGCCTCATCACCCTCCTTATAAGTAAACAAGGGATCATAATGCTCCCCTTGTTCTCCAATAGCTTCAGCTCTCGGGCTTCTCACCGCCTCAGTTCCTGCATCACAAAGCAAATAATGAGCTGTCCGGAACACATAAAAAGTATATTACAAGGACGAAGCTGATCTCACCCAGGTCCGGAGCGGCTTCGCCAGTAGTCGGTTTAGGAGCCGACAATTCTGTTGCTAATGGGGCAAGAGGAGGAAGCGCTGCAGATGGTTCGCCCTCTATAACAACTGTAGGAGCTTGGCGATAGGGCTTCTTCACCACCCGCTTCCTACGAGATCCTGCTTTTGTTTGAAGTGGACGTCGGGATCTTCTTCCTCCACTTCTTCAACATCAACATATTCTACGGGGGCCGTCCCCACCACGCCAGAAGCAGCTGCTGGAGTCTCAGCACCTGTATCCGCTTCGAAGCGAGGACTCCCTGCATCTGAGGCTTCACTGTCATCAACAGCAATAAACTCCCTAAGGCCTGCGAACCCTTTTACCTTCACCTTTCTCAGTGACCTTCCGCTTCAGCCGCTGAGAAATCAACTTCACACCAGAAGAGTTGATAGAGAATCCAGTGGGTGTGGAGTTTGAGGTTGCATACCACTGGCAGAATCCCAGGGTCATTAAAAGGTTCAGAGTTCTTAGCGGCATGTACAGCCGCGCCTCGGTACAGCCTGCAATGAAGAACCGCCAGGCACGGGCTCCATCGATGAGGCTCCCCATGAAAGCCAGATTGAGGTTTGTGTTGCCCACGTATAGTTGGTCATATCCAAACTGACGGGCAAACCGACTTGGAACATAAGGCTCTAAGTAGCAGGTGTCCCCGCTTCTGTACAATAAATGTGAGGGCCGAATGCTGACCAGCCACTCAAAAATTTTACGGCTCAATGATGTCTTCCCTTCCCCCACGTCTTTGAACTCCTCTCCATAGCCCGCATCCCGAATATAGGGGAAGCAGCGGAAAAGGCTATAGACATCATAGCGATTCAGCAACTTATGGACCGCAGCCACGTAAGTCCTCAGCCATGAACATCCCTCGAATCGGCGGAGAAGCGCCGTTCGAACACCTTCTGGGGGGTCCTCTCCAGCTTCGATCAAGGAGGGACAGTGAAGGGCAAACCACGCCATTAAATATGTATACGGCAGACCTATTCTGGGGTCCGGTCCGTTGCTGGGCAAAACAGTCCCCTTTCCCGCTTCATCGAGGGCGGCCTACAGAAAGCCTCCGTCAATGCACGAAGGCCTCTCTGAATACAACACACCATGGCCGGAAGAAGTCCCAGAGAATGACCATGGACTAGGCGAACAGCAGGCAGCAGGACAGTCAGATGAATGATGTCGCCCGATGAAAACGGCACCACACATCTCTTCAACCAGACCGTCAAGAAACCAGCCAGCAGCGCCTTCCGGGACATCGGCCGACGAGCCTGGTGATGGAAACTCCGAAGGATATCACCTTTCTCATAGGGTCCGTCATCTTCTTTCATAATTAGATCCCCTTGAGAATGCTTTTGCATTCAGTTAAAGATGTCTTCGTCAGCGATTCCAAAATGAGCCGCTTCAGGAGTGTTTTTCGTATCGGGGAGCAAATGCTTTCCCCAGCTCTTCAAGCTACATGAAGTTCTTTTACTGCTTCCATGCATACTTGAGCAAATGTACAAATGGCACATTAACTCCCGGTAGGTCCCAAACAAGGCGGGCTCCTGCTTCTTCAGAAGAGCCAATTCTGCCTCGCACGGGAAGTATTCTTCATATGAGAAAGATCCCAAGGGCAGAGCAGAGACTTCCCACATCTCATGCAGAGCCATGCCCAATTCGCCAACAGGGGTAAAGAAAGTCCCTGTAGCCGGGCAGTATAACTCAAAGATGGCGTAGAAGTTCGCTACGCTCATCTGAATGCCGTAGCAGGTCGCCCTGACGGCCTCATAAAGATTCAGCCTCTCCAAATCCTCCTCGAAATGAGCAAGGACATATAGAGTCAAATCCCTCCACCATGCCTTCGGAGAGTGAATCCAGCCTGGAGTTTTGAAATCAGTGGCTGGGTAATTCCCATGAACTTTAAAGAATTGATTGCCAAAAGTCTGTGCCACCACAGGATTTTCTCCCACTGGGATGTCTCGCGATACATTCCCAGGATGTAGACCCATTATGCAACGAGGAGGTGCCGCCCTTGTGTAGCCGGGTGAGGGAAGTATCAATTCCCTACGTGAACGGATTCGGTACTTCGACTCACTTGCCACTGCATCTTCCGAACCCTCGTCACGCATTGGAAGAAAGACAAGGGAAAATGCCGCTTGTTAGAAGGAAGATAGAACTTCTCGCCATCCAATTGGAAAATCCACTGCCCTTCTCCGGCTAGCAGCTGGCGATCATGGTCTGGCGCCGCATCTCCAAACATGAAGTCGGGCTTTCGATAGATTCTTCGGTCAGAATCTTCAAGGAGAGCAGTAGTTAAAATGCTCCTCATGGTGCGCTGATCCCCACCATGAATAAGTGTATCCCTAGCAGCAGAGCTTCGCTCGCTGAACAACGAAGCTTGCCCTTGAAACTGCAAGCTGACATTGCCATCTAGCCCCCTGGCTGTGCCAAAGAGACTGTTCAGAGGACCAGGAGTGTAGTGCACTGTAAGAACAAAGAAAAACTATGATTAGTTCATCAGCCAAACAAAGGCTAAAATAAAAATGTAATTTTTGTTAAGGCATAGCCTCGCTCTCTGAGCGAAGCTAGCCTAACGATAGCTTCGCAGCTGCAGTGTAACTCCGCATTCCACATGAAAAGCAGGATGCAAGAAAATATCCAAGTGTTAGCTTCGCTATAGAAGCTTAGCTTCAAACAACAGAATGCGACAAAGCCCCAAGGTCTAACTTCGTCAAAAGGGTATTACGGTCCTTTTCTGTCAAATTTCAAAGGACAGCTTCGCATCCTGTCATTCAACTGGATGTGAACCACCTAAGGATAGCTTCGCTTGGAAGCTTAAAGAAGAACTCTTCAGTTCTTGGATTCCCGATCAAGAAATTAAAGACAATTCAGGGAATTGAACTCCCTAAAATCACAAAGATCATGATTGATCGTCCTGGATTCATTTAAAGACAGCCAGAAATCGGCTTAATGAGAGAAATGGCAATCTCTCTCTTAAAGAGAAAAATCCCTACCGGCGATCGGCCGTTCGATGACCGGAGGAGGAGAAGGACCCTCCGTTGCAGAGGTTACGACCTCTTTTTCCGCTCGTCTCTTGGGAGCCATTAAAGAACTGTCAAAGTTCTTAAACTCTTGAATGAAGAGGAAAGAGGAAGAAGAAGAGTCAAGTGCTCTGGAAAATTTTAAAGAGAAGTGATGCTTTCTCTCTCAGCCCGATCGGGCTTTTATAGGCCGATGATCGCCTGAAACGACGCCTCGAAAAGAGTACAGGCTGTCGTTTCAAATTATTTGAAACGACACCTAAAGCGCCTTCCCGAGAAGCGCTGATTCAGCCTCACTTAGCGCTAACTCCGCCACAAGTCAAGTGCTGACTTAGCGCGACGTATCGATAACTTCGCCAAAAAGCTGCCTTAGCTCCGCTAACAGCACAGTCCGAACTTCGCGGAAAATTTATGCTAGCTTCGCTGGAAGCTCGTCCCTGATTCAGAAAGGATTGTCCTTAACTTTGTATGGCTCCGCTGAGTTAATTCAGAATAAAGGCAAAGCAAAAATCAGATGAGCAGAAAATGAACTTTCATTGATTTAAAAGGAAAGGTACATTGATACTACATCAAGGTTGTGTTTCATACAACAGAGTTATTTGCTCGAAAGGCATACAAGTGGTCCTATCTACTTCCAAGCCAAACCAACTGGACACGAAAGGCCTTCCTCCTGCACAAGGCTGTAATCCTTCGCGGAATAGATTGTGCCACCAGGACAAGGCCACAATCCTTCACATAATGGCAGATTGTGCCACCAGGAAGCTGCACCTTCTTTGATCAAAACTGGTGAAGGACTGATCGCCACCAGCAGGTTGGATCTTCCTTGATGAAAATTGGCAAGGGAAGGATCCGAGACCTTACAGGTGACGTCCGCTTTCCCGAAGTGGATCATCTCGGATAAGCGACTATCAGCCTCGCCTCGAAGTGGATCATCTCGGATAAGCGACTGCCAACCTCTTCTGGGATCACACATCAGCTGCCCCAGTTGTTCCTCCTACTTAGGATTTAAAGTTTCAACTGAAAAAGCAAGAGGCAACTTTCTGGTCTCTTTCATCAAGTCACAAGATTGGCGAACATAGCTCACTGCGATGCAAACTGAAACATGTTAGCAGTAAGTCAAAGGAAAAGCTGCAAAAGCGCTAAGTCAAATTCTTTGGGGCGAAGCAATTTAAATCCGATTCAGTTGCAGTTTAACAATGAATTCCAGTTTCAGTTAAGCAGAGGATAGCCTCGCTTGCACAGTGATGATAGGCTAGTTAAGCATAAGCCAAGTTCTAGCCTCGCCTATATGGCTAAGCCAGACTGATCCTGAGGGACGCAGTCTTAGCCCCACCTATATGGCAAGACTGGCTCAACTTTGAAGCGACTAAGTCCCAAGTTTTGCCTAAATGGCGAGCTTAACACACATGCAACGATCTTTCTTTGATCAAGTCAAAATGATAGCTTCGCTGCGAAGCTGGACTAAAACCCTTCTCTGCAGAAGGACAAGGGAAATCAATTCCTGAGGCAGCTGTTAAAGCTAAATTAAGGGAGTTAAACTGCCTAAAAGTAATCAGTCTATTGGTTAAGTCTCTGGATGACCGAGACTTACCGGTCCTTGGCTGGGTAATGTCCAGAGTGGGCATCCCCACTAGTTCAGAGATCTGAGTATCTCTCTCCAATAACCAAGAGAATAGAAGAGCAGACCAATTCTCTTCAGTGGACCTCACGTGTCCTATTTATAGGCCTCATGGCCTGAGCGCTGCCGCTTCAAGCATGGAAGCGCGAGCGCATTTAAGACATTTATTGAGCCTTAAGAAAAGGAACGGTTTCCCTTGAAACCGTGCAAAGGAAGAAATGATCTCCCTCATAAAGGCATTTATTATGCCTTGAGAAAGGGAATATCCTCCCTCGAAAACACACAAGGGAAGACTATCTCCCTCGATTAATGCAAGAGAAGTCATCCTTCTCGTGACTCGCCCAAAGCAGTTGGCCTCGGGAAAGGGAAGATGTTCCAAATCGAACTTATTCCGGGAAGCTACCCAGATGCGAAGCTACTTAGAGTCGCGAATCTACACGATTCTTCGGCGAATCTATCCCAAAGCAGGATTGAAAGCGAAGCTGAACTTAACCAGCATGGCGACGTTCGTACTTCACATACCACCGATCAAAGCAATTTAAAGTATTTTGAAGTCTGAGCCATTGCAGACTTTCAAAAACTTTGAAGGATGTCTTGTTGACACTCTAATAAGACAAGATTCTGATTGGTCCGAACAATGTCTAAACTTGTTGATATTTACAAAAGACAAGCGATAGACGAGCTGACTACCAGTTCTGTACTTGTTGACATTTACAAAAGACAAGTGACAGATAAGATGACGATTAGTTTTCACCCATCTTCGAGGGACAAGGAAGCAACTTGGACTCTACTATCCAGTAAAGCAGACAGTAAGCCCAGATTATCTCTAAACAGACCTCAACAAGTCTAAAATGCTAGCACTTAGTATCACATGAGCCCAAAGGGACAGCCTCGCTTGAGAGGCTAAGATCATCCAACTTCGCCTTGAAGCCATTCACAGCTCCGCCAGGAAGCTAACTTATAGCTTCGCCTGAAGTGCTCAGTTAACTCCGCAGGAGAGTTAGCTTCGCTTGAAGCCACACGTAACCGCGCAGAAGGGTATGCGGTAGTTTGGCCACAGACGATATCTAGCTCCGCTGAAGAGCTGTCTTCTGACTTCGCTAGATGTTTCTTCCAGCTCCGCTGTGAGCTCGACGCGGGTGCGCCGCTGCGGGTCTGCTATGGTCAACCTTTGACCAATTAAATCTCCAGATGAGATCAAATCAATTCAAGATTGAGATCAAATCCAATCAAGATCAAATCTGAGATCAAATTTGGCAGTTGATTGCTGTAATCTCTTGACTCTCCTAAAACGAGTAAGAGGATCAGGGAAGATCTTCCAACTATATGGAAAGAATCAAAACAGATCAAGAGGATCAACCGACCTGCTATTTCTAGCTTCGCAGAAGCTGATCCTAGCCTCGCAGCAAGGCTACTTTCCAGATTTAAATAGATTTGATTCAATCTGTTTCTATATTTTCAAGGGACAATTATACCCCTGCTCTCCCTATAAATAGCCCACCAGGGGCACAAGGAAAAAAAAAGGGGCACACAGGCGATACGCTCTAGAGCGACGGCAGACTTCTCGAGAGGACTTACCGCGTATAAACAGAGATCTATTCTCTTGAATTCAGAGACTTTTAGAGAGCTGCTTCTCTAATCAGGGTGCTAATACCCTAATACCTCCCTTCTTCTCAAGGAATCTCCAGAACCAGGCGAGAAGAAATTCCTAAGCGAAGGCGGTTTTGAGAAGTAACAAGAGGGTTCTACCAACCTTCTGTTCTTCGATTCCCTGAACCAGGCGAGAAGGGAATCTCATCGCTCGCATCGTCAAAGGGACAAAGTGGTCGCGCGCTGACCAGACTCCTATCGGCACACTTCTCCAGAATCTCTGAGGAGATCTACTTGTAATCCTTTGTGTTACTTGTAATTTAGCTCCTCGACACTTTTTTGTAAGTTTTTCCCGTTGCAAATCAATGGAAAATAGTAGCAAGCTATTTCTAGCTCTGCTACGAGCTTGTTGTCTAGCTCTGTTATGACCTTTTATGGTCATTTTATCACCAGGTAAATCTCTGAACGAGATCAATATGGTTAAAATTAAATTTGGCAGTTGATTGCCATGATCTCTTGACCCCTCAATCAGTTGAGAAAATCAGATGAGATCCTTCAATTGGTTGGAAAGAATTGAGGCAAATCCCTCAATCAGTTGGAGAGGATCAAGGCAAATCTCCTGATTAGTGAAGCGAATCAAGGAATTGGTGCAACAAACCCGAAGCCAGCTGGCTAACTAACTCTGCGCAGGGTCTTCAGCTTCGCTTCAGGTACAATTAGCTTCGCAGGAAGCTATTTTAGCTTCAGGAGCGAAGCTAGATTAGATTGACCAAATCAATTTGCTAATTTTTAGGAGGGACTGTTACACCCCACAATGCCTATAAATAGCCCATTGCTAGGCAGGCTAAGGGGCTAAAAAATCAGACGGAGGGATTTTTCTGATAAAAAGGCCGAACTTTCTTAGAGAACCTTGTTTCTCTTTTAGGGTGCTAATACCCTCATTGTCTTTCTTTCTCAAAGGATTTACAGAATCAGGTGAGAAGGAAACTCCTTAGGTAAAAGACTCGAAGACTCAATCGCTCGCATCGTTAATGAAACAAAGTGGTCATGCATCGACCAAACTTCCACCGGTACACTTTCCCAGAAACACTAAAAAGAGTTCTTGTAAATTTCTTTTTATTACTTGTAATTTCTCTTCCAAATTTTATAAAGTTTTCCCCTTTTCAAATATATATGCAAAACAAGTTGGCGACTCCGCTGGGGAATACCTTTTCCAACAAACAGAAGATGCCGCAATGCGATGATGAGATCCTTGGGTCTACTGCTGAGACGTTGGTCATCCAGTTCGATCAGGAGCGGTACGAGCAAATCCTCTCTGAGGGCGACGCAAGCCCTACCAGCGTGCACAAGCACATGACGATCTCCGTGGCTAGGTTTAATCTAGCCACTGCTCGGAGGTAAGTCTCCGATAAGACGAAGGAGGCCACCTGCTGGCCTAACTCAGTCTCAGCGAAGACTGAGCCAGCTTCGCGCCAACGTTTCTATGTGATCGGTCACATATATTTCATACATATTGCCACATTACCATGCTTATTATCTAAATAAATCATATTAATAAGTCCTATTTTTTTTTTATAAAGTGCAAACCCATTACTTAAGGAAAGGGAAGTGAAATGAGCCCAAAAGCCCATCAAATTCTGATTTAATTCAGAATTAATTTGAAATTAGTAAATCAAGGCAGATTATGACAAATTAGGGAGGTTGAAAACTGGTTAATTTGGTTTTATCCGAATTCAAATCGGTTAGCTTGAGAATCACTGAAGATTAGATCAGAATCGAAGACAAATAGCAAATCTAGCCGGACAAAAGGGGGCAAAATCCCACGCGAAGCATATCCCCACCTGGATATGGCCAATTGGCCACATCCTGGCCACGAATCCGCGTGGATCCGCGGGTTGTTAGTAGAGATAAGGGGAGCGTTTGCTCCCTTATCTCCTCACTCCTTTCCCTCTGGGTTTTTGCCTATAAAAGGCAGGGTTTTGTACTGAAAAAGGAGCGAAGACTAGTATTAGAATTTTTTTGTTTATTCTTTAAGATTTTAGGCTCTTTGTTAGATAGTATAGAAGTTGTAACTTTGTTTTGTAATTTATAGTTTAGATCAAATACCAGTGAGAGAGAGGAATTGAGTGCTTGTAATCTGAAGATTGAAGTGACAGCAATAAAAGGATCTAACTTTCTCTTCTTCCTCTCCAATTCACGGTATGTCTAGCTTTATTTACATGCATTCTTTTTCATCTTCCATGAGTAGCTAAATTAGTATTCTGGGCTCACTATTGTTCCTCTCTCTAATCTCTCTTCTTTTTGAATGGTTTTTGTTGAATAGACCCAATGAATCATTTGCATGCCTAAACTAAAGCCTTTCTTCTTTGAAAGTGTTCTTGAAGTCACATGAGGTGGGTTTGAATTTCTAAACTTCTATTTCTTTTAAAAACTTCTCTTGAACTTGTTTTTATTTCATGCTTGAAACACTTGATGATTTAACATTCAATTCAAGATGATATTGTAAAGAAAAGAGTTAACTTTTCCAAACTATCTTATTTGCTTTGCTTAAAACTTTCTAAACTCAAGCTTAAGTTTTTGCCTATGATCAAGTTGAGACACTAAGGATTTCAAGAGAAGAACAAATCGTTGAGTAGTGAGATAGTGAGCCCAGATCTCTTCGTATATTAAAAACAACAAATCACTTTTCAAAGCTTTTTAAATCACCTTTTCCAAAGCCTTCTCCAAATTTGCAAATTTTCTTTTAATCATTTTCCTTCTTTCCATTATCTTTTCAACTAAAAAACTAGCACCATTTTTAACTTTCAAAACAAAACACCGAAAAGCTTTCATCGCATTCCTCTTCGTGGACACGACCCGTTAGCCCAAAGCTACATGGTAATTCCTTACTCTTTCATTTTTTGCAATCACTATGCTGTGTATAAAGCTAAATCAGCCCCCACAGCTCTTTGGATTGAGAAGTCCACTTCAGCCTCACACGAGGCAAAAAGCTTTCTGGTTTCAGCTTTCGGCGAAGCTCACAAAGTCTCTGGCTGTGAAACTACTTCAGCTCTTCACAGAGCTCAGCTTCACCTCTCCCGCGAAGCTAAAGGAAAGTACATGCAAGTGCTATCAGCAAAGCTGTTGTAACTTTGCTCATAGCTGCAAAGACTCTTAATTGTGAAGCTAGAGTTGAAGCAGCCTCTGGTGCTAACAGCGAAGCTACTTCGCTTGAAAGAAAAGCACTAAGTGCTCAGATAGCTTCACCTCACAGCAAAGCTATCTTAGCTTTGCGCCCGGCCAGAAGATTAGCCTCTAAGGCTAAGTCTAGGGTTAAGCCTAAAACTTTTCAACCAGGGCTAATTTTCAACCTCTCTAAGCCTCAGTGTTGGATCAATTGGGTCCGATCGATACAGACTTGCCGGAATTTTTAAGCAGCAAGCGGAAGTCCTGCCCTGAAGAGCACATTCGCATCTCGCCATCTCAATGCGGACGAGCAAGATGTCAACTTGTGACAATCCACTCCGCTAACTATTGTCTGGGGCCAATCCCCACAACATCTCCTCCAAGCCAACCATCGGTATTCGACCGGTTGTCAACCCAAACCTCTGAAGAGCCTAAACCAAGGAGGAAGAGGAAAGGCAATAAGCCTTACCTCGCTACAGCTCCTGTCAACATGAAAGGTAAAGGAAGGGATTCAATATGATCCCAAAGAGAGAGACAGGGGATCTGCGCTCCCTCCACTACTTCACCAGATTTTGACTATAACCCCGGCTTAAGTCAGTTCCTGATGAAATTAGAAGGTTTCTTCCAAGGCACTAGATCCAGAGTAGCAATACCCTATAATTATGGACATCTCTCCTCTTCCACAGAGACAATGTTGCTGGATCCTTTGAGGAACCTCTCCCAATGGTCAGACGATGAAGGAGAAGACAACAACTACATTTCTTCTGCCACCGTCAGCTCTGAAAAATAGGGTTTATGTCAGTCAACATGGCCGATAATAACCCTGATGGTGATCTCTGTCGGTGTATGAAGGCTCAAGAGTAGACCTCTTAGGCTCAGTAAGAGGCCTTGAAAAATATCAAGCAGATGTTAACTCAGCCCCTGGCCAACCAAAACAACAATGACACCGATAGCAATCATGATGAGGAGGAAAATCTCAACAATGAAACTCCTAAGACTGAAAAGTCGAAGGGAAGTTCTGCAATTGATGTCAATGTTATAAAAGGCATCCTATCTCAGATTGCATGCCTAACTCAGAGGGATGGCTGAAGAAAGTGGGAATGACACGTCCCTACCCACTAGAATGGGACTCAGTTTCCTATCCACCAAAGTTCAAGTTACCTACGTTGCATATGTATGATGGCAAGAGCTCACCAAATCAACACATCTATTACTTCTGGTCACAAACCAGCAATGTAATAGATAATGATACTATCATGGCCAGGTTATTCATCGGCACTCTCAAGGGGTAGCCTTTGACGGGTTCAGAAGCCTTCCCAGATGCTCCATCAATTTTTTGGTCGACTTGGAGACCCAGTTTCTCTCTCAATTTTACAAGGATGACACTGAGGTAACTACGGATAAGCTCCTCTCGACGGTCCAGAAAGAAGGAGAATCCGTGCGAGAGTACATTGAGAGGTTTCACAATCTCTCCCTCATGCGCCCCGCAGGCATGCCCTTGGCCATGATGCTTCAGACATGCCGACACAACTTTTCTCGACAGGGTGAAAGTTCATATGGGAGCTGATTAGTCTCTAAAATTACATATTTCATACCACGTCTTCACATGTTATCAATATTAAATTCTATTAATAATATTCTCTTGTATGTTCCTAGGTCCATGGTGTAAAATGAAGAAGAAGCGCAAAAGTCCCATTTATTTGGTGATTTAAAGCCTATAAGAATAACCATTGACTTTGGAAGGAGGATCTGTCAAAACTGGGTGCATATATACAGAAACCAGCAGCATATACCGACTGCGGGACAAACCGACAGCGTGTGGCAGAAAGCGCTGTGGCATGGCGCCAATACGAGCGTGGAAACACGGCCCTGGCCGCGTTTTCATGGCCGTACCGTGCAGCCGCGCGTTGAGATTTGACGCACGGCCCAATGGCACCCCTTAGTGCCCCCTTTTGCCTATAAATACCTTGGGATTTCCAGAGCTTAAGGGAGAGGAGTTTTGAGGAGAGTTTTAGGGTTTTCTTTCCATGTATGTAGTTTTTAGGATAGTTTAGGTTAGTTATTCTTCTTCTTTCTCTTTTATACTTTCATTTCTTTTAGATCATATAATAGAGAAGAGAGAAGTACATAGGATGAAAGTAAGAGTGCTTGTAATGGAAGGTGACACTTTATGAAAAGTTCTCTCTTTATCTCTGCTTGTTTTCTTCTCTCTAACTTTTTTTACATGCTTAGCTAATTTTCTCTCATAGCAACTAACTGCTAACCACTAACTTGCTAACTTATTACTCAATAATCCACATGAATCTAATAGCCTCTACTTGGCCTTACTCTTGCAAGAGCCATTGATGGCTCATGATGATGAATTCTAATACTCTAACATCCTAACTCTCTAACAAGCTAACATTACTTTATTCTATACTTACTCTTATTTAGTTTTGACGATTTAAGTGTAGCTTGCACTTATTTATTGAGTTTGGATGTGATGAGTTATCTTATGGGTCATACTTTGAAACGCTTTTGAACCAAGGACCAGTGATGGCCAAGGATACATGTGAGGCAACTATCACTAAGAGGTTAGCATGGTTAGTGGAGCCATTAGTAGTTAGTAGCCATGAGTTTTTTTCTTTTTTACTTGTTTGAGAAATATATCAAAAATCACAAAAACCGTCTTTTCTATGTTTCCCACTTCTTCGTTTTCACCGTACTCTTCTCTTTCCACTTTGTGTTTTCTTTTCACTCTTTCAAACATAAAAGAACTGTTAACACACACGTGAATAGACTGGTAAAATTTTATCGCTTCCCGTCCTTGTGAATTTAACCCGTTTAGCCTCTATGCTATAACAGAAGTATCGAGGAAGCCAAAGCATACACTTTTAACTCGTGATTTCAAAACATACATTTTTCGTACATAATTTTTCCCCGATCAGGAGCTATCAAGGCCCATACCTGAAAGGAGCTTGTTCAACAAGCTAAAATAGCTAAGAAATCAGCTAAAAAGTTTGAGTCCCCCAAAGATAGGTGGGGAATCAACAACAAAGGTTATGGCATGGCTGAATCTTCTGATACAACAACATTGAAAGCATATAGAGAAACTCGATCAAAGAAGGGTAACTCCAACAGAACTCCAGAGTATCAGAGACAATACTCCTTCAAAGATGAGCATATGGTGACAATCTTCCACATGCTCAATAAAAGTAACAAGCTTAAGTTATCAAAAGTTCGACTCTCAAACAAAGTTGGAGGAACGAATGATCCCAACTATTGCTTTTTCCATATGATGGTTCATCATTCTACTTGCAGATGTACTGTCCTTAAAGAATAAATTCAAGCACTGATTGAAGTGGGTGTTCTGACTTTGAAGTTAGAACATAAAAGGGCCACTGCCTAGTCCTATATGAGAGGGGGAATGGAGGTAGTCAACTCTAATTTCAAAAGCCATAGGTTTTATCCCATCAATGACTAAAGCAATGGGACTCAAGCCAATCCAGAGCTAAAACAAGTCTTGTAATGTCTCTCTTAGCAAATAACACCGCACCAGCAACTCCTCTCATCAGCTCTGAAGAGGAGACAACCATCTCAGCTATTTTTTGATAGCAGACAGACAATCGGTTTGGCAAATAATACTTGCTACAGTACAACCAGACACCCGATGAGACACAACAGTCAAAGATGTTAGAAAACACGCAGAGGGTTGAAATATGTCATTCCACTGACCAAATGGGGATAGCCTTCCGTAGTAGAGACAGTCTACTCGAGTGAAGCTTATTGCTTAGTGAATCCAAATAGTGACACGCTCCTGACGCCAATCAAAGACAAGTGCTATTCATGATCATGTTAATACTATACCTCCGATCAAAGAAATACTATACACGGTCACGATAACATTACACCTCTGATCATCAAGTCAGACTCGTTTGACTGTTTCATCTCCTCAAGGAGTCCCTTTTTCAAGTGGAATCAATTTCAACCATCTCTGCATTCTTCTTTTGGCAAATCAGTTCGGCTCACGACAATCTAAACGAGCCGAATTCATCAAAGTAGGTTCGTGATGCATCCTTGCAGGACCTTTCCAATATTTCTACATTTATATTTAGATTTGGTGATCAACTGCAAACCTAAGTCTTGGCTATGATGAACTAAAGTAACACTCCACGAGGAATCTCAACTAACTAGATAAATTCCCCGCAAAGCTCATGTTCCATGTCTCGACTTGATGACCAGTTGAGAACAAGAATCCTGATTAAAGTGACATTTCATCAGGAATTTTAACTTACTCGACAAATTCCCCACGAAGTTTATTCTTAACTCTTTAGTCCCCATTGAGATTTTAGAGGTCGCCCGTGGATGACAGAATGGTTCACTTCAAATGACACGATCTGAAGCCTTCGGTGAATAAGGCTAAAGCAAAATATTGGCATCTAAGCCCAATATAAGATCCTCGATAACTCAACATGCTGAGGGAAATAACATGGCTAGCCCAACTCAAACAGTAGTTGGTAAAGGCAAACCAAATCCGTTAATAGCTGAAGGTTTGCTAAAACTCCTAAGGGACCTGATCCCATTTGATTCGTCCAGAATTCTCTACCAATTCTCTTCCATAGAATGTTAGATCCACAAAGCAAATAAGTCATGCTGAAGTTTTCACCACTTTATTTTAGGAGTATTATTCTCTTATTCTCCAGCTGATTGCTTTGATTCCTAAAATAAGTTTTAGAAGCATTGTCTCCCATTTCTGGCAGAATTCTATAGCAATATTCATACAGTTGCAAAGAACGACCAATTCCACCAAAGTCCCTTACCAATTCCCATCTATGAAATGGTAGGACCACATCAAACTATAACTATTTCCCCAATGAAATGAACTACAGATCAAGCATGTCACATTAACATTAAACCTCTGACAGTAAAATTTTTGAATATCCTTGGCAGATCCAGCTAATATCCCCAGCGGATTGGAACTCCACCTGTCATTCTCCTCTATAGAATGGCAGGCTCACTCAAATTGTTGTTATATTAACAACACATTAACCTTTGTCAAGTTAATATCAAACCTCTGACAAGTCACTCTAGTGAATCCCCAAGCGAAAAATTTGTCACGATCACTTCGAGCAAAATCCCTTTCTAATTCCCCAACAAGGAATTTGCATCCTATCTCTCCCAGATTGATTGTCACGTTAATGATTATCTCTGAAAATTCTTTAAGGCAAGGGATTCCTTTTAACTCCCCAGCAAGATTTTTAATAGATTCCCCTCGGAGTCTTTTCAGTCCCTAGTGGACTTTTGGTTGTTACGTTAACATTATACCCTTGACAATTTCTTTCAAAACTCCTCCAAGGAAAACGCTAAATTCCCTACGGAGCATCAAATCACATTTCCCAATGGAATAACTTATTTTTTCCATCATATCCAGTTCATCACTTCTGAACAGCAAAACTCTAAACTTGGTGGCTTCCCAATCGGTTATATCCATGTTACCTCTGAACCGACAGATAGTCAAGTCTTATCTTCTAGTCCAGTAGGGACTACCTTTTTGCCGTTATGTCCAGTTCACCACCTCTTAACGGCAGGGCTCTGAGTCTGATGTTTCTTAATCGGTTATTCTAGTTTATCACCTCTGAACCGACAGGTGACCAGATCTCTTTCCTTTTTATGGTGCTCAAACTGTCATGTCCAGTTCGTCACCTCTGAACAGACGAGTCAATAACCTTGTCTCCGTTTTCCGTCAGGGCCGAGAGTTCTTACTATCAAATTAATACGACTACCTCTGAACAACGAATTGTGAGCCTAGTGTTTCTTAGTTGGTTATGTCCACTTTATTACCTCAGACCGATGGGTGCCCAGATTCAATTCACCCTTGCAGTCTTCAGTGGGCTAGCTACTAAGTTAATATGACTATCTCTGGCTGTGAATTTAGAATTTTGTGTGCTTTAATCTATCACATCCAGTTTATCACCTCTGAATAGACGGGTCCCTAAATCGAATTCACATTCTTTTTGTCGTTATGTCCAGTTCGCCACCTCTAAATGAAAAATTTCTGAGCTTGGTGGCTTCTTATCGGTTATGTCCAGTCTATCACCTCTGAACCGATAGATAACCAAGTCTCATCTTTCTTTTAGCCATCATATCCAATCTATCACCTCTGTACAATAAAACTCTGAATTCAGAAGTTCTTAATCGGTCATGTCCAGTCCATCACCTCTGAACTGATCGATGTCCAAATTTCATCTTCTAGTCCCTTGTAGACTTCCTTTTGTTATCATGTCCAAGTCATCACCTTTGAACAACAAATATTCCGAGTTTGAAAATTCTAAATCAGTTATGTCCAGTCAATCACTTCTGAATCGATGAATATCCCGTCTCACATTACTTTGTCGTTACGTCCAGTTTATCACCTCGGAATGACAAAATTTTGAGTCTAATAATTCCTAACCCGTCATGTCCAATCAGTCACCTCTGAATAGACGGATAACTAAACAACCTTTCTTTTATCCCAAATGGATCCTTTCCCTAGACTAATTCCATCATATTCAAGATTAGTCTTGGTTTTGGTTATAATTCCTTTAGAAATTTTACTTGGTGAAATTTCATCTTTCAAGTTCTTTCTGAAGAACTTACATGTTAAAGTTTTTCTCATATTGAAGACTTAAAAGCAAAGAGCAAAGAGAAAGGAGGGAAGGACCCTAACAGCAAAATTGCTTAGCTTCACTCAGACGCCTACTTTAGCTTTACAGGAAGCTTTATTAGCTCCGCTGAGAGCTCATTCTTAGCTTCACCTGAAGCTTTATTCCAGCTCCACTGAGAGCTCATCCTTAGCTTCGCATAAGCTTCATCTTAGCTCCACTGAGAGCTCATCCTTAGCTTCATGTGAAGCTTCATCCTAGCTCCACTATGAGCTCATTCCTCATGGAATTCCTAAGTTACAACTAATCTGGTTACTTAGTTCAGTGTATTTTCCTGACCTAAGCAGTTTAAGTATCAGGCTTCAGCTTCAAAGTGTTTCAGAATCTGTAGCAATCCATTGCATGTAGGTTTCCTTTTCTAAAAGAGTACGAATAAGTTTCAGATTTTATTCAATGAAGGCTTATTTCTAAAGATTGAAGGGTTTAGAATTCTTCTAGATCAAGGAAATCAACTCCTAATTGGATTGAACAAGATTCTTCAAGCATCCAACGATCAAGATCATCTCAGAGTCAGAATAGGCTTTGGATTATAAATTTTATAAATAAAGGTTGTAACTTAATATTTAGGTGAAGTAGAGGAGAGAAGAAAGTTGTGAACAATAATGTAAGGCAATAAAGAAATCAATTTAAAGAGAGGAAGGTGACAATGCATAGAGAGAATGTATACTCTTGTAATTTAGGTGTAAATTCAAGGAGAAGGTGAATACTCTTATGAGATCAACGAAAATATTAGATCTCTATTGTATCAAATTTATTAATAATACTCTCTCAAGTTCTCTCCCTGTAGACGTTGTACGGGGAGGAAAGTTGAAAGTGTATTGCAAAATTTTCTTGAATCAATGAAAAGTTATAACAACTCAAATTTCAACTACAAAAGAGAGAAGACACTCAAGCTCCGATCTTCTCTTTGTTAAGGCTGGATTCTTTGCGTAGCGCTGGAAAGTATTCTTGTTTTCCGTTAACCGGGTGAACGTCAAGCTCTTCTAGAAATTTTCTCCTGGGATCACTGATGAAGTGACACATCTCCCATCCAATGAAATCTCAAAGAGACATATGCAAAAATTTGAACTCAGCAAGTTGGTAGAAGAATTTAACCCTTTATAAGTATTTCTCAGCTGAAAAGTCTGACCCTCTTCAATAGCATACTGAGCTATTTATAGGGTTTCCAGGAGTAAAACTGTTCCCTAAAAGTTCTCCATAATAGGGGTTAACTCTCTTCATTACATGGGCAGTACTTGACCCAGTAATGGGGGTATTTATAACTGAGGTCCAGGGCTCTTCTCCAGTTGGAACGCGGGCTTAAGCTCTGCATTAAGCCATTAAGGTGATGTTGTACACGGGCCTTGAGCCGCGTTTGGGCATTGTTGTAGTGTTGAAACGCGAGCCTCGAACTCTGTGTTTTCTCATTGATGTGAATTAGACGTGCGCCTCGAGCTTCGTGTTTGTGACGTAGGCATCAAGTTTTGACGCGGGCCTCAAGCTTTGTGACTGAGCACTGAAGTGGTACTGAGACACGAGTTTTGAATTTTGCGTCTTGACATTACAGTGGTGTTGAGACACGGGGTTCGAGCCCAGCGTTTTGCCTCTGCACGAGTGGCTTTGATTAGCCTCATGTCTGAAGCATGGACTTCACTATCTGACGACTTGTCTTTAGATAAAGAAAAAAACATTCATGTTTTCTGTCTTTACAACAATGGGTTTTTTTTTCTTCTTGCAGGTTGTGGCCATATTGTTGGTGCTGGTTCCAGTGTCTTTGCTACGCCCATTGAGGTAGACATGAAATGACTAGTTAATTCGATTGGCGACCACATGAAGAGTCAAAGCATCTGTCCAAGGGCGAGAAAGATCCATGCGATTCTCAATATACATCAAGACATTATTGGACATGATACACCAGTAAGGTCTCAGATCCTTCCTAATCACAATGAGCATGACGCATTTGAAGGTCACAGGAAAAGGACGTCACCCGTAAGGTATCAGATCCTCCCTTCCCCAATCTTATTCAAAGAAGTGACAACAACAAAAAACTCAGGCTCATTGGATGACTTTCTGGTGGCGGAGCTTCCCATTAAATAAAAGATTACGGCCTTGTGAAGGCCTTCGCACCAGTTGGTCGGGTGGAATCAGAGTGCTCCTTTGCATTTCAACCTCGAGAAACATCATTATTCTCAAGAGGAGAGGAAGTTGATCTATCATTCCCGACCACAGTCAAGAAGACGAACTTTGTGCATCTTCAATATTTCAAGAAATGAGTGCAACTTTCGCTGAGCAAGATGGACTTCTTTGTACTTCTTTATTGTAACACTCAATCTTATTACATAAGAGAGCGTTTTGTATCGCTTTCATATTTTTGAATATCAATAACAGTGACACTTTTTCTTGCCTTTTTATTTGTCTTGACTTCCTTTTTGCATTGAAAATCAGACAAGTGGAAGTGATTATCCTTGGTTTGCTAGAAGTGTGATATTTAACTTAGCAACTCAAAATTGGAGAATCCCATTTAAGGAATTTAAAAATGTTACTGTCAGAGGTGTGATATTAAACTTGACAGGAGTAGAATAGGTTTTATGAACTTGTCATGCTATGGATGAGAATGACAAGTAAAGTTTTCATTTCGCGTGGGATTGTAATTGAGTCTATCATTAGAGGTTTAGTATTAATGGAAGACTCAACTTAGGATTAGTGAGAACACTGTTAAAGGTGTGATATTAACCTAAAAGTGATTTTAAGTGGACCTGCCATTCTATTGATGAGAATAACAAGTAAGACTAGACCTGATTGAGAAAAGAAATTGTATTAGAAATAAAGTCAAGAGTTAGAGTTAGAAAGTTCTTATTTTCTTCTCAATGTAACCCCGTAGCAAGGGATAGACGGGTCGATCCACAGGGAAGGATGCGATGGAAGCTTTTTGGAACGATTTCTCTAACAGTTAGCTTAAAAAAAAAAGATATTGATAGTAAGAAAGAGATTTAATTAAGCAAAAGGAATTATAATCCACTAATCATCTACCACAATCAGTCTAAAAAGAGTGAACATCATATTGAATCCCTGAAGAATTATCTACCCTAGGGTTTTGATTGAGAATCAAGTAAGATGAGTAAAAATATTATAAACCCTAATTAGTGTGCATTAATTAAGATTAAACTTTGGTTCATCCAAATTTCTAAGCATAGAATAAAAAAGTCTTTTTTAAACTTAACATGATGCTATCAAAGTATTTAAATATGAACTATGAATAACCAGTAAAAAGTGCAACCCTAAATTAGTTAAACCTAATTATTTATTCTTCTTCAAGAACACCAATTTAATTTTAAAGTTTCTAACAAGCATAGATTTTAATTAGTTCATCTTTTAAACTAAATTAAGGTTGATCGAGAGATTAGAAAATTATAAGTTTAATTAGTTACTCATATCTTTTAAACTAAATCTAGGTTGAAGATATTGACCTCTTTAGTCATGTCTCCAAAGGTCAACCTCATTGATCCATTCCTACAATTTATGATCGCATTTGCAGTTATAAGGAACAGACGCCCTAAGATAATGGGAGTTTGAGAGCTAGAAGTGGATACAGGTTGGGTCTCAAGAACAATAAAATCTACTGGGTAGATAAACTCTCCAACCCGGATAAGGACATCTGTAATTTCTCCTTTGGGAATTTTTACGGACCGGCCAGATAATTGGATTGTAATTTTAGTCAGACTAAGCTCTCCCAACCCAAGTTGTTGGTACACTAAGAAAGAGAGTAAGTTGATACTTGCTCCCAGATCAAGAAGTGCATGATTAATTGCAGTTTGACGTATTATGCAAGAAATGGTAGGGCAATTAGGATTCTTGTACTTGACAGGGATTTGATTGGACAATAGCTCACTAATGTTAGTGGCTAGAAAAATCTTCCTGGGCACATTAGTTTTCTCTTTTTGGTGCACATGTCCTTAAGAAATTTAGCATAGTTAGGGACTTGTTGGATTGCATCAAGAAGAGGAATATTGATCTTGACTTGATTAAAAATCTCACGTACCTTATCCATTTGTACACTTTGTTTGTTTTTAAACCTATTTGGGTAGGGTGCTATAGGCTTGTGCACATTTTCATCTGACTTGTCTTTTTTAGTGTTGTCGGAGTCAAGTTGAGGTGGAGTGGGATTAGGAGTAGTGAATGCTTGTTTGGAACTTGATGGTGTTGATACTTGGTTTTCAACTTGTTTTCCTAGCCGCAATATATAAATCAAAGTACATTGATTTATATGATCCTCTTGAGCCAAGTGAGCTTGGCTAGAGTTCCTAGGGTTTGCTACCAGTTGACTAGATAAAGTTCCTTTTGGCTTTTCACTTAGGGAACCGGCTAACTGACTCATTTGGACCTCTAACCTCGATATGGCTTGTCCTGTGTTTTGCATGAAAGATGCAAGAATCTTTTTAAAATCGGTTGAGTCCTTTTCAAAGTGGGGACCTTGGGGAACTTAGTTAGGAACTGTTTGTTGATAATTGAAAAAATTGGACTGATGGTTGGAAGGTGGGAATTGTTTATTTTGACACTATGAGAAATTCAGGTGATTCCTCCAGCCAGAATTGTAATTTGGAGCATAAGGATTGTTGGTGGGCCTTGTGAAGGCTGCATTCATATTTTCGAGCAACATTTGATGAGCTAAAAAGATGGGACATTCCTCGAATACGTGGTTCATGGCTTGACGTACAGCCCACCGAAGGTGTTGGGCTGACTTTGTTCACCGAGACTGACTCTTTAGTTTCTAAAGCTTCTAGTCTTCGCATCACAGCAGCTAGTTTAGTTTCGGTAGCTATGTTTGCCTCAATGGAATGGGTACCTTCTTTAGAAGAGTTAGGGTCATTAGTCCTAAATTTTTTCGGAGTTGGTTCCCATTGGATGGTCTTATCAGCCAAGTCTTCATATAATAACCATCCTTCGTTTTCATTCTTTTTCAAAAATCCTCCTTGGCACATGGATTCTAATAGGGTTTTCATTTGATATTCTAATCCATCATAAAAAATTGGCAAAGTCGCCATTTTTCTATCCCATGGTGAGGACTTGGGCAAGGAGGTTCTTAAAGCGTTTGAAATACTTCCAAAAAAGTTTATTAGCTGTTTGCTTAAACTGCAAGATGCTTTTCCTAATTTGCGCAGTCTTGTGAATGGTATAGAACTTCAAGAAGGCCTTGATGAAAATATCCCATGATGATATGGAACCGACTTCTAGACTGTAGAGCCATTTCTTTTCTAAGTCTTTCAAAGAGAATGAGACAAAACGTAACTTAACGGCGTCTACTCCTAGGTTGGGTATTTTCATCATTAGACATACTTTCTCAAATTTCCTTATGAAAAAGTATGCATCCTTGGATTTAAATTCATGAAACTTAGGAAGAGTATTGATGTATTATGGTTTCAGATTAAATTGGTTGTCTCCCATATCGGGGAGTTGAATGCAGGATGAAAGGGAGGTCCTAATAGGATAGAACCTATCTTGCAGTGTTAGTGGTTGTGCCATGTGTGGATCAGATTTTTGTTCGGGTGGTGAACTGTTCCTAGTTAGTCAATAAGTGACTAGGTCTCTTGACCAAGCTGACATGCACAAATAAGTAAGTTCACCAAATTAATCAAAAATTAAAATTCATTACTCCTAATCTACGGTAAGCCTGGACCTAGACGACTCTTTACTTTAGACTGTCTTTAGAAGGTATATTGCTGACCTTAACCACAAGTTAATCGGCCAGGTAGGTTGTAAGATCAGTGGAAGGTATCCGTCAAGG
Organism: Agave tequilana; assembly: GCA_038442645.1. Taxonomy (NCBI): domain Eukaryota; kingdom Viridiplantae; phylum Streptophyta; class Magnoliopsida; order Asparagales; family Asparagaceae; genus Agave; species Agave tequilana. The sequence continues at coordinate 132,649 of JAVJIF010005817.1, read as the reverse complement.
ACGGGTCTAATTATGCCAAACCACCAACCTTCGGGGTTTCGCCCCTTAATCCTCGGCCTTAGACACCGATTTAGCAAGAGCTAATTTCGAACAACTTTCTCCTTCAGTTAATCTCTTAATGAGTCTGAGTTAACCTAAGAGCAACGTCTAGTCAATTTTATTTTAGGGTTAGAATTGTGAGTGCAAAAGAGATGATTTGTGGGCCAAGGAAGGGTAATGACGTCTCCACCATATCTTGTTTATGGGTTTTGCCCTTAAAGTGATTTAGTGCACGTGTAAAGCAATAGACAAGAATTCACTCGAAAGTAGTAAATCAGCCAAGGGTGCTTCCTAGTTTATATGCAATATGAACATACCTTGTCGCCAACACTCTTCAATAAAAATTAAGAAATTTAAATTGGCAAGTGCCTATGATGCAAGAGTCTACATTTTTTTTAATTAGTAAACTAATAAGTTACTGTTAATTAATTAGCAGTATGGAGGGTGATCACAGAGAAAAATTACCAACTGCAGAAAATAATACTTGCAATTTGCAGCAGACCTGCAAAATTTGAAGCACAATTACGTTGCAATAAATTTTTCTGTTAGCATATCCTGTAAAAGAAACAAAAATAAATAATTAGTTTTAGAGAATATCGTACCGTTCCCTCTCCGGAAACGATGCCAAAATTTTGATTGAAAAGAAAATGTTTTGAAAACAAAGTCAAGAGTTAGAGTTAAAAAGTTCTTAGTCTCTTCTCAATGCAACAGCGTAGCAAGGACTAGACGGGTCGATCCACAGGGAAGGATGTGATGGAAGCTTTTTGGAACGATTTCTCTAACAGTTAGCTTGAAAAAAAGAGATATTGATTGTAAGAAAGAGATTTAATTATGCAAAAGAAATTATAGTCTACTAATCATCTACCACAACCAAAGTATTAGTCTAAAAAGAGTGAACATCATATTGAATCCGTGAAGAATTATCTACCCTAGGATTTTGATTGAGAATTAAACAAGATGAGTAAAAATATTGTAAATCCTAATTAGTGTACACTAATTAAAATTAAACTTTAATTCATCTAATTTCTAAGCATAGCATAAGAAAAGTCTTTTTTAAACTTAACATGATGCTATCAAAGTATTTAAATATGAACTACGAATAACCATTAAGAAGTGCAACCCTAAATTAGTTAAACCTAATTATTTATTCATCTTCAAGAACACTAATTTAACCTTAGGGTTTCTAACAAGCATAGATTTCAATCAATTTATCTTTAAAACTAAATTTAGGTTGATCGAGAGATTAGCAAACTATAAGTTTAATTAGTTACTCATATTTTTATTTTTATTTTTATTTTTAATTTTTATTATGAATGAGAAAAGTTGCTTCAAAATTAAAAGAAGAAAAACAAATAAGCTAAAGCAAAAAACTAAATTTAATTGAAAGTAGAAGAGTAAAAAGAATAAAGAACCTTATTTTATTGGATGTCACCTGCCAATTATAAAGCTCTTCTGCTTCTTCAATATTCTTCTTCTCTAAAAAAACGAAATAATATAAGAAAATTTGGAAAAAAAAGAGGATCTAAAGAAAACTCTAAGCTTGAGCTCTGAGATCTGCTCTCCTCTATTGCTCTATAGGGGTTTTTATATGAGATTTAAGACGTAGAATCCCAGTACAACTCTACCACAGAAACGCAGTGCCAACCGACTTCAGATAGTCGCGAAAACACGACTTTTGTCGTGTTTCCACGGCTAAAGCGTGGCCAATGGCCACGCGCTTTCGTATGTGACCTCCTTTGGTTCGTCCATCTGAAAATCTATCCTCAGATCTTCAATTTGGGCTCTGGATTTGAAATATGACTATCCTTTTGAGATAACTTAGAGACCAAGCTATCTTCAAATTTGAATCAAATTTAGATTTCTCCCCTTTATCTTCATCTTGTAGTGCAAGCAACCAGGTTCAAATAGAATTCCACCTCTATCTTTAATTAGGATTAGGATCCATCTTGTTCTATCCTTCTCCTCTAGATTAATCTAAATTTAAATGAAATAGAAAAGATGCTTCCTTTATCTTTCCTAATTAATCTTTATTTTCATATTTTTTGTGGGCTTTTGGCTTCTCTTGGGCTTTCTTAGATCTTAGAGGCATGCACATTACAAAACAATAAATGAATTAAATAATAATATTTTATAAAAATTAAGTATGAAAATGTGAATGAAAATATGCATTTTTGATGACCAATCAAGACCCGTCGGGGATCCAAGTATTTCTTTACTGATTGAGCTTTAACCTGCACAAAAATACGAAATTTCAGAACTTCAACATAGAGATGTGCAAGTGCTCAATTCTTACCGCTATAGCAAGTGGCTATGCGGGTCGTGATCCACAAGGAGGGTTTGCGATAGAAGCGTTCAAGGTTTTTTATTGAAATCTTTGTGAAGAAAAACGAAGGTTCTTCTTTGTTTTAAGTCATGAAAATGAAATAGAGTTATAGGTTAAAATTAGAAAGAAAACGGTAGAATGAGAAGGTGGAGAAAATCAGAAAACGACTATATACAAATGAATTGGAAAAGAAAGATTTGGAAGATGTGGTGAAAGAAATCGTGTTGGTGATCTAAGCTAAAAATAAAAGAAAAGAAAGAAGATTAAGGAATTACTTACCTAGTTTGGTTGATGACTTACCTGGAACCCTTGCATGTTCTGCCTTGCTTCGGAGGCGTTCAACGCATAAGTCATAGGATCGAGCTCAGTCCCCGTTCGCATTATATCATCAAGCCGAGCAAGAATGAAGTGATACGGATCTTGAGGAGGAGAACATCTTCATGAAGTATCGTTGGCACTCACAAAAACGTTGTTATACTTATGCTTCTGGATTCACTTGCATTCTCATCAAAATCAAAAGAGGTGAAGTAAAAAGAGGAGAAGGAAAAAAGAAAACAAAAGTAAAGAGACGAACATAAAAAAGTATTTACCTTTATTGCTTGCAGAAACAATGGAAGAAAGGAGGAGGGTACATCGGTGTCACTCTCAACATAAGCCTCTCTCTTACTTACATGAATCTTCATCTAACCTAAGCTTACATACAAATTTAAATTACATAAAAAGAAAAGAAAAAACCTAAACTACAAAGAATGAAAACTGGACTAAATCCTATCTCTACATGGTCGTCTACTTTTCAGTGTAAATCCTGCCTTTTATAGGCAAAAACCCAACCTACAGGATAAGATGAAGATAGGGGGAGCAAACGCTCCCCTAACTCTATAACAGAGCCGCGGAAATGCGGTTTTGGCCGCGTTTTCGCGGCCTTCCTGTGGCCAGGTGGCCACAGCTTGTTGGTGGAGCTCCCCGGTTTCGCGTCTTGTATATATCTTCAGCTGGAATTTTCAGTTTGAGTCCGGGATTTTGACGAAATGGCCTTTGATCTTTGCTTCTACCGATCGATTCTGGGAGGATTCTTCTCAACCGGTTTTCAACCTCTCTGATTTTGCCCTGATTCACTGAGCTCGAATTAATTCTGATTTAATTCAGAATTTTGGTGGGCTTTTGGGCTCATTTCTCTTCATCTCCTTAAGGAATGGGCCTGCAAATAAATTAAACATTTAATTAGGACAATGCAGCTTTTATTCTATAATAAGTATGAAAATATGATACTAAATATGTAACATTAGCGACCAATCATTTACCGTCGTCAGAGGTGTGATATTAACTTAATGGATTGGATTGAATCTTGTCAGAGGTATGATATTAACTTGACAAGGATGTGAGCTAGAGGTGTACTGTTAACTTAACTCCACGAAAATTTCAGTTTCGTTTGAAAAAAATTGAAGATACCACTGTCATAGGTGTAGTGTTAAACTTAACAGTGGAGTAATACTAGAGGTGTAATTTTGAACTTAGCACTAGTCATCTCGACTTCGATACGGAAGTCCGAGAGAAAGTCATTGTCATATGTGTATTGTTGAACTTAATAATGAACTGGATACTAGAGGTGTGATGTTAAACTTAGCATCGCTTTTCTCAGCTTCGATATGGAGGCCTGAGAAGAGTGAATGTCAGAGGTTTAATATTGAACTTGGCAGCAACTTGATCACTATTAGAGCTGTGATATTAAACTAATAGTAATTTGTCAGAGGTGTAGTGTTAACATGATAACAAGAGTTGATTTGCGATATGAGCAATTTTGATAACTTATCATTCTATTGAGAAAAATTGACAGGTGTAGTGTTGACAATTTTGAAGACTTGTGAATCTATGTAAGAGAGCGACAAGTGGGAATCTGTGCTCGCTGGGAAGTATTGAAACTTTTCACTATTAGGGGTGTAGTGTTAACATAGCAGTGATTGAGCTTATGACCTACCACTCCATAGGAAGGAATTGGTAGGGGACTTTCATGGAGAAATAAAATAAATTGTCAGAGGTGTAATATTAACTTGACGAACCCCACGAACCCCATTAGGGATTAAGAAAAATGACTTGTCAGAGGTTTACTGTTAACGTAACAAGTCTGCGCTCATTTTGTCGGAGAAATGGACACAAGTATTTTTGTAGTCCTACCATTCCGTGGGAGAAAATTGGTAAGGGATTTTGGAGAAAAAGACGGGACCAAGTCCCTTAGGATTTTTAGCAAGCCCTTAACTATCAACGGATTTGGTATGCTTTTACCAACTACCGTTTGAGTTGGGCTAGCCATGCTATTCCCCTCAGCATGATGAGTTGTCGAGAACTTATGTTGGACTTAAAACCAGCATTTTTCCTATCCTTAGCCTTCAAGCCATCGGATTTTGATAGATAAACTAGAGAAGAGTAACAAAGTTAAAAACTGAAGTTTCACACTTTGTCTTTTCTTCGATATTTACATCATGTATTATGATGTAACTAGTGTTTGGTAGGCTTGGCAATGATCGACCGTAATGTGATCCGTTAAAGGAAGAAGCTTTTCTTTGGTGCTTTTCTAAACATCTTGAATCTGAAAGTTTTTATCAGAGGTGTAATGTTAACCTTATCATGAGAAAAATCCTGTTAAGGATAGTACTTTTTCAAGAATCTGCCGTTGATTTTCATCATGAGTGTATCACCGTTTGGGGTTATGAGGCAATATGCTCCTCGAGTAGATTGACTCTACTACAAATGGTCCTTCCCATTTGGGCCGAAATTTCCCTTTTATCAAATGTGTCATCACCATGGGTCTTCTGACAGCTAAGATAAGGTCATCTTTCTTGAAAGTCCGCTCTTTGACTTTCTTATTGAAGGCTCTAAAAATTCAGGCTTGATAAAGCTTGATTTGCTGTTGAGCTTGCAGGCGTTTATCGTCCAAAGCTTCCAGCACCTAAAGTCGCAGTCGATGCTTCTCCTCATTTATCATCTCCATTGTCAAGGCAACGCGTAAAGATGGGATCTGGATTTCTGGTGGGAGTACCACTTAACACCCGTATACCAAAGAGAACGATGTAGTTTTCATCGGGGTTCTCACTGTTGTGCAATAAGCCGATAAATATTCACCCAGCTTATCATCCCAATCGCTTGGCTCTTCGGGATGAATTTCTTGGGAAGTTTTCCAATGGTCTTGTTGAAGGCTTCTGCAAGGTCGTTAGCGGCTAGATAGTATACTGTTGAAGGCACATTCTGGATCCTGAACTTAATGCAGAACTTGGAATGCTTGGCTGATGAACTGAGGCCCATTTTCATGGCAATCCATTGTAGCACACCAAAGCGATAGACCATGTGATGTTAATGAACTTGATCACGTCAGATGTCTTTACCTCCCTCAAGGGGATAGCCTCAGCCCATTTGGAGAAGTAATCAGTTATGCCTAAGATAAATCAGTGTCCTTTGGATGAGGGAGGGCTGATAGGACTAACCACGTCCATTCCCCACATCTCGAATGGCCAGGAAGAAGTTGTAGGGAAAAGATGTTCTGGTGCTTGGTGAATGAAGTCACCATGGATCTGACAGGCGTGGCATCGCTTAGCGTAAGCGATAGCGTCAGGGATCATCTTTGGCCAATAATATCCTGTTGGCCCAAGGTTACAATCACCCGTTTTTAGTGTGTTTTGATGATTACAAAACATATTAGTTATTTGTACTAATATCAATTGTTGTTTAAGTGTGTTTCAGGTTTCTATCTCAAATAGATGTCTTCTTCCCTAAAAGAAAGTGTTTTGGACTCAAGTCAACTCAAAGTGGGCTCAAGGCTCAAGTGTGAAGACCTTGATGGTGAAAAGCCCCTTGAAGAGCTTGAAGTCTTTAGAACCAATGTAAGAGTTAGAATGTTAAAGTTTGAGTGTTGGATATTGGCTCTAGGATACACACACACACAAAATTTGGTTTTGTTAAAATGTGTGTTTTGTATTTAAGTTTTCATGTTTTAAATTAGGTTTCATGCCTTAAAAATATACTTACATGACTCTATATTTTACAAAAATAAATACCTTGTTTAGATCTTGTTTATATACCCCTACTAGCATATTACTTAAGTTTCCTTAAAGTCAAAAATTATTTTGCAAAATTTTTCAAGTCAAAAATACCCTGTTTTTCCTGTTTCAGGCTGACCGGCCGACCGGCCCGGTCGACCGGCCACTGTGCCTGGGCGTGCACGTCTGTGCACGTCCTACGGTCGACCGTCTGAGAGCAGGAGTGCTCTCGGGTTTTCTGGGTCGACCGTCCGGTCGACCGCTAGAGAAAGACTGAGAGCAGTTTTGTTCTCGGGTCTTCTGGGTCGACCGGCCGGTCGACCGCCAGAAGACCCGAGCCAACGGCTCTTTGACCAGCTGAGCTGGCGGTCGACCGGCCCAGTCGACCGCCAAGCCTGCTGCTGCCCAACGGCTCTTCCTCTTTTGTGCAATTCTGAAATCTGTTTTTTGATCTGTTTTTTGGCAGACTTTTACAGGGTTTTTCAGTTCTTTTTCAGAGCAAATAAGCTCTAAATAAATTGTTTTAAACCTATTTTTCTCCCTATAAATAGAGGAGATGACTCTCTTACTAAACACTAAGAAAAATCCTCTAGTTTTAAAAGTTTTCAAAAGAGAAAAGAAAAGTGTTTAAGCTCTCCATTTCCAATTCTTTCTTGAGCTATTTTTCAGTTGTGTTCCCTTGCAAAATCATCTCTACAACTGAGTTTTTCTCACCACACTTCATAGAGCCAAAAATCCCTTACTCATTCTATAGTGAAGTTGTAAAAAGATTGAGAGTGTTGTAAAAGAGTTTGGTGATCTTGTTGTGATCACTCTTGTTCTTGTTCCTCTTCTTGTTCTTGTGGAGACACCTCTTCGGTAGAGGTTATTATACTTGGTGGAGCTCGGTGCTCGGGTCTTCTGTAGACCATTGTAAGGTGTCCTCGGTGGATAGTGGAAACCCTTCACGGAGGTGAAGGCGGGGAGTAGAGCGGTGGCTCGAACCTCGAAACAAACATCTTGTGTTTGCGATTGCCTTGTGTCTATTCTTGCTTTAAATTTCTATTGCTCTATATTGCTTTCAATTACTTGCTTGTGATCTTGTTTCTTCTTTTGTGCTATTATTCCAAGCTTGTGATACTTGTGATATATTGTGTGCATCTCACTATTCATCCATCATACTTTGCTTTGATCGATCATATCTCATACAACAAGGTTGCATTGCGCACCTCTAACCCATTCAAGGGGAATTGGGAGGAAGGAGTTCAGAACCTCTCACGGGGTATTCGGCTCTTAGTCTTGTTTTGAGAGATCGTTGCATCATTCATCATACTTAGTTTTAAAAGATTGTTAGATTAGCAATAACACCTATTCACCCCCCTCTAGGTGTTTTTCATATCCAGTCTTCGGAGTCGATCCCCAAGTTTTAGACCAGGTTGATGAACTCCACATATGTCGTTATGAGCCTCTTTGAATGCATCCTGAGCCTCTTTATGTGACAAGCAGCGGAGGAGAATTCCATCATGCAATCGGCGATACAGTATTCTTGTGATCGCATTGTAGTAGAATTTAAGGGCTTTCCTTTTAATAGCAGCCGCCTCTTCAGGGTCATTAGGCAGAATGTCGTACAATGTGTAGTTGATGTATGAAAATCGTCAATCCCTGAGCTCTGGACCTACCGAAGTCTCCAGAGTTTCTTTAACTTGAATGTACCCTGCTAAAATCTGATCATTTTCGAGGGCGAGTTTCAGACAGTACAAGTCATGGCTGCAGACGAATACTTTCTCTTCCGCTCTAGCTGGAAGGGCCAAGGAAGCAGCGAGGGATGCTAGTGCATCTGCATGCACATTTTGCTGGCGAGATACATGGTTGATATAGAAGTTTCTGAACCTCTCTGCCATATGGATAGTTGCGTTGTGATAGGGTACTAAGTCTTCATGTCTAACTTTGTACTCCCCGTGAACCTGGTTAACGATGAGCTTTGAATCACCGTATGCTTCGAGATTTTTAACGCCAATCTCATCGGCAATTTGCATCCCGATCAAAAGAGCATTGTATTCTGCTACATTATTAGAACACGGCTCAGTTAATGAGAATGCATATGGATTACGTAGTTCTGTGGGGAGACAAGTACTACCCCCACTCCTGCTATGATATTTCCTCGAGGACCCGTTCTTGATGCACCATCGAAGAAGAGTTTTCACACCTGTTCTTCGAAAGACGTCTGCGTCAAGCAAACTTCAGCGATCTCGTCTGAGAGATCTTCATAAAGTTGGGTCATTCTTGAATCTGGATGCTCAGCCAAGAAGTCTACCACTGCCTGTCCCTTCACAGCTTTTTGTGGCAGGAATTGCATCTCATATTCGGAGTGCAATATGGCCCATTTTGTCAATCGACCATTCAGTGATTATGGCTTCGTCATGAGCAATCTTAAGCGATTGACCTTTGATATGACGTGTATGGTTTGGCCCACCAAGTAGTGTCGCGTCTTCTGGACGGCAAATACCAACGCCAAGCATTCTTTTTCGATCGGATTGTATTGATGTTTAGCTCCGATCATTGTTCTACTCGGGTAAAAGATTGCCTGCTCATGTCCCTGATCATTATTCTAGGCTAGCAAAGCTCTTAAAGAATGATTCATAGCTCGAATGTATATCAGAAAAGGTTTTCCCGACATCGGAGCTGTAAGGATAGGTGGATGCGTGAGGTACCGCTTGATTTTTTCGAATGCTTGTTGGCAAGAATCATCCCAGATGAATGAAACACCCTTCTTCATCAACTTAGTGAAGGATTGTCATCATCTTGAGAGATTTGAGATAAACCTTCGGATATAGGCCAGTCGCCCTTACAATCCTTTAAGCTCTCTAGGATTCCTTGGAGGTTGCATCTCCTGGACGGCGCGGATTTTCTCAGGGTCGAGGTGGTTTCCTTTAGATGTTATGACAAACCCATGGAATTTCCTGCTAGCTACCTCCAGGAAGAATTTGGTGGGATTCGTCTTCAATTGATGCACCCGCATGATATCGAATATTGTATTCAGATCAACTATTTAATTGTCTTTGGCATGGTTTTTCACTACAATATCATCTACGTAACATTTCACTGTTTTGCGTATATGCTCGAAGAAAATTGCATTCATAGCTCTCTGGTATGGGCATCACAATATAGCAGTACACCCATAGTAGTGTCCTAAAGGATGTATGCTACTCGTCGTCAGGGTACATCTTAATTTGATTGTATCCAGAGAATCTATCCATGAAATACATCCATTCAAATCCATACGTGTTGCTGATCATGACATTCGTGATTGGAAGGGGGAACTCATCTTTAAGACATGCCTCATTTAGATCATGAAAATCGATGCAAACTCGGATCTTCCCATTCTTCTTGGTGACGGGGACGATATTAGCCACCCAATCAGGGTGTTGTTCTTCCCTGATGAAATCAGAGTCTACCAGCTTCTTGCCTTCTGACTGGATCACTTTTATTATCTCTGGGCGGAACCGTCATTGCTGTTACTTGATGTGATTTGTAAGGGTCCCAGGTTAAATTACTCAATATCTAAAATCATCAACCTCAATATTTATATAAATTAATTTCGGCTAACATCAGCCTACTTATTAATCTCATTTCATCATATAGTTCGTCCCAAGGTCCATCAAATAAACATATACATAAGAGTGCTTCCCTGATATAATATTCTAACACAAAACCATTTATGAGATTGATCATGCATATTTATCTCCATTAATTAAAGTGTATCACTATCTATTGCCATTAGCTCTAACTCACAGTTACTAATAGCATCAGAGTTTACAAAAAGAATCATATTCTACAATAAATATATACGTCATCTCAGGAGAACATCCATGCAGCTCTAAGTCGGACCTTCGCCTTACCGGGACAGAAAACATCAATCTGTGGTGGGGTGAGCTCGACAGCTCAGTGAATGAAAACGTTAAAATATAGTTTGTATTATACTACCATTGTACTTCAAGTATTATGCAGTTGAGCAATAATAAAAATCAGTTTCAATACTTTTTACTTATGGTTGATACTGCAGCTTATGAATCATAGACTCTTTCTATTATCTGATACTTTCTAAATATATTCCTCTGGGTACACGTGACCAATATTTTATTAACATATAATATCAATGATTTTGCAATACTTGACCTACTCGTTAGTCTCTTATAATCACCTCTCATGTTTTCAGTTAGTAACATGTTCGTATTTTCATATATAGTCATGGTCACAATACAACTCTTGGAGAGCCTAACCACAGCACAACTCTTGGAGAGCCTAATCTTACTCACTAGATTAGTTACAGTTCAATATTGCACCTATCCCAATATACGTATGACATCACACACTACTAATGATAGTATCCAATTATAACATGTGTTCATACATGAAGAAATACGAGACACTCACATGCATATACTGGATGTCACAACAATCTATTTATCCGATGTCATAGACAACTATATGCATACACTAGGTGCCATACAGATTAACATCCTTAATTCGGATATCATAAACAATCATATCCATATACCGGATATCATAAACAATCATATGCATATACTAGGTGCCATACCTATTAACATCCATAATTCAGATATCATAAAATATCATATCCATATACCGGATATCATAAACAATCATATGCATATACTAGGTGCCATACCTATTAACATCCATAATTCAGATATCATAACAATCATACGCATATACTAGGTGTCATACCTATTAACATCCATAATTCGGATATCATAAACAATTATATCCATATACCGGATATCATAAACATACATTCAAGTATACTTCAATAAAATAATATCAATACTCCCCTTCGATCACCTCCGATTCAACTCGGTCCCTTCCTTCGAAACAATAAATAACAACAATACTCCCCTTCGGTCACCTCTGGTTAAACCCGGTCCCTTCCTTCAAAATAATAAATAATAATAATTCTCCCATTCAGTCACCTCTGGTTAAACCCGGTCCCTTCCTCTAACACAATAAATAACAGCAATACCCCCTTCGATCACCTCCAGTTAAACCTGATCCCTTCCTCCAATATAATACATGACATCATATACATACTTATGCACATTTCTTATCACAAAGGCATTCACATACATACCAATGTGTCACACAGTCAAGTTCATGTTATTTCATTTCTTAATTCGTTAGTTTCGAGGAATACTTATCATATTTAAGAGGTACCAAACACGCATATAATGCATTCAACTTAATGATCCCCAATATCGTACCGGTCAAATTTTGATTCGTATTACCAGTATTCGCTTTTCCTAATCATAATACTTATTCACCTTTTATTATTTAGTTAACATCCGGGATTCATCATCAATTGCCTCTTTATCCTCAGGCAGACTGCCTATTGGTTACAACTTGATTTAATTCAGAATTTTCTCATCACTTCTGGTACAAGTGATAGTTACATGACAATTCTGATATCATATGAATTATTAACAGTTTCGATATTATAATTATCCTTTATTTCAAACAAAAACTGATTATAGTACTTTATTTGGTACAGCCAAGGTTAACCCAAATTCTACCATTGCTGGTTATATAGTTGATGATTCATAGTTTTCTTTATTTTTGTTAATTACTAGCCAAATCACCCTCTGCGTTCGCATATGAATAAAGCCACACATATATATACATGCACACAAATACACATATCACTTATCAATACTGGATTACTAATCTCATTGACACAACGCTCAATCTTTCGTCTGTATCACAACTTTCAATTGTTAAGGTAATTATCTGACTCTTACCTGTTAGATATAATCAGTGTCACTATAAAGATATGACTTACAAACCTAATAGAGGATTTCGATGTTTTGATAAATCAATTACAAGGATACCCGAAAGTCTCTAGTGTATAGAGTGGGCATAACAAAATACTAATTCAATACTATCGATATTTGCTTTATTGATATCGAATTATCCATCGCTAATCGATATACTTCATATTAAGTTGTCTGATTTACTCAATACTGACTCTAACTGATTTTTACTAGTTTAATTACTCACTTGATACTTATACAATATTATCGGTCACCCAATATCTAACTTTCATCAGACTTGATCTTACTCAGTAGTTTTTCATTAAAATCATTAATCGCTAAAAAGTACAATATCTACTTATGAGTTTTGGTTCAAAGGTTTATTTTTCACCTCTCATCAGGTTCGATGAATCTTAGTTATGTATCCATCCAATTGCTTTCGGTTGCTACCGATTAACAACTTAATCAATATATATAGATATATAGGCCATCAGCTGACCTTTGATGTCTCAAGTGTGCAAGTTGATAAACAAAATCACGTTATGAGTATATATATATATCATGAATCACAACAACTTTGAAAATAGTATTTGAAAGATTAATACTCTACATACTATATAATATTTGAGTATCCCGTGTATATAGCTTAACAATAAGCTTTTGATATTCAACCTATTTATCAAGCATGTCTGGTAGTGCTAGAAATTCAGTTGCTTTAATGCAGTTCATTATTAATTACTTTGATCAGTTTCATCATCATCGGTTCACGTTCACAGTAGTTAATTAACCGAAATGTCCCGATCCCATTCGAGTTATCAATTTTAATAAAATCTTCAATAATTTAACCAGTACGCTATTTCTATCATACTGCATCAATTTTGTGCATCTCATTTAACAGAGTTTTCTATATCACAGATATAACAAGTTGCTCGAAGAAAAAACCCCAAATTTCATTTGCTTAGTTCAATTATAATATCAACCTCAGATATTGCTTATACCAGCATCAGTATAACTGATTCTATAATTATCTAATTATGATTAATGTGTCTCAAGTAATCTTTTGTCTTTACTAATTTCTAATTATCTCTTATAAATTAATAACATCCATAATCTGTAACAGATTTTCTGTTGTCACTGTTTAGTCTACTCGTCGGATACACGGTGTTAATCAACCACCATCCAAATATTATTATCCTTGACTACAGATTTCATAATAGCTTGGATATCACTTGCATATAATATAAATTTCACTTCACTAGCATCATTATTATCTTGCTAATTAATACGCATGCAATCACAGCGGTTAATGAAATCGGAGGTAGACTTTACCCACTTAACGAATTTCAGGTTAAATAACATCAATATTCATCACAGATAGCTAGATGGTATTAAATGAAAATCTATACTTAACCATTTCTATCAGAACCCAGTACTTAATTATTCGGTTCTTAATTCTAGTAAATCTCGCAACATATACATGATGCTTAGAATTTTACAAACACATAACTTATGTGGCATTTGTCTATGTTCAAGCATATTAATACACTTACAGGCTCTTAATGGTCATATCATACGAACTTTAACTAGCCATTCTCAATTTGGTAGCATACCCGTATTATGTTCACGCACATATATGTATAACACGCCTGCAATTCATTATTCGGGATATCTTATTGGATTTCGGTTCCGTAATACTAATTCACTTTTACAATAACTGTCACAATCATCTTTTATGTAATCTCTTAGTTCCACTGAATCAATATTATCAATAATTTCCCAATAACAATTATTTCTAAATTGGGAAAAATAGACTTGAGTTAGGGCTTCCAATCACCGGGTATACCGATAAATTTTGAACACCCAATACCATATACTGATATATAAGATGTGTAGCTCTCATTTTCACGATCACAACGGCTCAAGAATAGTCCGAATCTGACTTCGGATGGCCGATATCATTCAGAAACTAAACAAATATAAAAGGTTAGATACGTAACAACTAAAAATATTTAGGGGGCGATTTGTAATTTTTCAGGGGCCCAAAGTAATTTATAATCTTACAGGGGCTAAAATAAAATTTACCTTTTAAAATAGAAACGGGTTGGATTCTTAGCGGGCCGGGTTACTTTAAAACCCAAACCCAAAACCCATTAAGGGTTCCCCCACCCATTCGCCGCAGCAGCAGCAGCAGCTTGCTGCTGCTACCCTCGTGGCGCCTGTCGCCCGGCAGGCCGCCTCGCCGGAGCCGCTCCGGCTAGGTCCCATAGAGAGAGATAAGGGAGAAAGAGAGAGAAAGGGTGGGGGCCGCCGTCCCCCCCACGCCGGCCAGTCCTGGCCTCTGGCGCCACTCCGGCCTGGCGTCGGTTAACCCGAGAGTGTGAAAGAGAGAGAGAGGATGAGAGAGAAGATGAGAGTGAAGGAGAGAGAGAAGATGAGCGAGTTTTATCTCCTTTTTCCCCAACCTACTCCCCTCACCCCATACTTCTCATACTCCATCAATCAATATATATATTTTTTATTTTCTTTTTCTTTCTCTCTTCATCTTCCCATTCTATTAATAAAAATCAAAATTAGAATTAAATACCAATACCTGGTATTCATAATACGGGTATTTCATGCAATATATACACCCGTGCATTTTCATATATTTTTCTGCATTTCGGTATTCATGATAAATTATAATTAATATCAAAAGAATATCCAATAATATACCAATTATCGGTCTCCTTATCAGGATAATCCAACAATTTAGAAATATACATAATAAACCAGATTTATGATATTCAAGTGTTACACACACTTATATCGACGTACAAACATACATGGTATCAATATTTCCTCATATCAATTAATCCGATATAATTTATTAAAAATTAAATCCATTTCGAATTTCTGTTAAATAATTACTGAGAATCATTTGACACAGGAACAATTAGTTTAATAATCATAAGAATTCATGAAAAATATTTTTAATCTAATGAAAATATTTTAGCCCAGAGTTTACCAATCCGGGTGTTACAGCTCTACCCCTAGAAAAAATTTCGTCCTCGAAACTTGGCATTTCTGATAATAGATAAGAGTAATACTTCCAATTTCTTCTTTATATCATGAAATCTTTGTTCTAATAAAGAAATTTTTTTTCTTCCGACCATGCATCTCCTTATATGTTCACAACATGCAATATATGTCCAATATTATCACTTTCACACAGAATATATCTTACACATATTTATATCATTACTTTCACCATCATACGTGGTGATATACACATCATATGGTATCACATACACACATCACATTTGGTGATAATCGTGTTATATATCATCACACATCGTATCAGCACATACACGTACCATACTTGATGATATGTCCATCACATATATTCAATATGGTTCTTCCGTTCTGATTAAATCTTGTCTTACCTGATATTTTTGTCATTCCCTTATCTCAGTGTCCTATACCCCCGGTAGTTCATACTAAGGGCCCGCACCCCAAATAGAACTCATCCGAATCAAGGTATATGCGGGTATACTTTCATTTGAATATAAGAAAAAGTTAAATATCATGCATTTCGAGATTAATCATACACATAAGAACCCATTACACCTATAAACTCCTTACATCAAGGCACGCATTCATTCATTCATACAAACTGCACACTCACAAACATTCATTATAACAATCAACGTTATTCCTAAATCAACGATTTAAATCAATCTCTAGGCTAATACAGCCTTAGACCTACACCTTAGTTCTACTCCAAGTTTCTAAGCTTAAGCTCTGATACCAAGTGTAACGGTCCCAGGTTTAATTACCTCAATATCTAAAATCATCAACCTCAATATTTATATAAATTAATTTCGGCTAACATCAGCCTACTTATTAATCTTATTTCATCATATAGTTCGTCCCAAGGTCCATCAAATAAACATATAAATAAGAGTACTTTCCTGATATAATATTCTAACACAAAATCATTTATGAGATTCACTCAATATATAATCTGTGATCATGCATATTTATCTCTATTAATCAAAGTGTATCACTATCTACTGCTACTAGCTCTAACTCACTATTACTAACAACATCAGAGTTTACAAAAAAAAATCATATTCTACAATAAATACATATGTCATCTCAGAAAAACATCCATGTAGCTCTAAGTCGGACCTTCTCCTTGCCAGGACCTGAAAACATCTATCTGTGATAGAGTGAGCTCAACAGCTCAGTGAGTGAAAACAGTCAAAATAGAGTTTGTATTATACTACCATTGTACTTCAAGTATTATGCAGTTGAGCAATAATATAAATCAGTTTCAATACTTGCTACTTAGTGTGATACTGCAGCTTATGAATCATAAACTCTTTCTATTATCTGATACTTTTGAAGGTATTCTTCTGGGTACACGTGACCAATATTTTATTAACATACAATATCAATAATTTTGTAATACTTGACCTACTCGTTAGTCTCTTATAATTACCTCTCTTATTTTTAGTTTGTAACATGTTCATATTTTCATATATAGTCATGGTCATAGCACAACACTTGGAGAGCCTAACCATAGCACAACTCTTAGAGAGCCTAATCTTACTTACTAAATTAGTTACAGTTTAATATTACACCTACCCCAATATACATATGACATTACACACTACTCAGATAGTATCCAATTATAACTATGTGTTCATACATAAAGAAATATGAGACACTCACATCCATATATTGGATGTCACAACAATCTATTTACCCGATGTGATGACAACTATATGCATACACTAGGTGCCATACATATTAACATCCGTAATTCAGATATCATAAACAATCATATCATATACCGGATATCATAAATAATCATATGCATATACTAGGTGTCATACCTATTAACATCCATAATTCGGATATCATAAATAATCATAGCCATATACCGGATATCATAAACAATCATATGCATATACTACGTGCCATACCTATTAACATCTATAATTGGGATATCATAACAATCATATGCATATACTAGATGTCATACCTATTAACATCCATAATTTGGATATCATAAACAATTATATCCATATACCGGATATCATAAACATACATTCAAGTATACTTTAATAAAATAATATCAATACTCCTCTTCGATCACCTCTGGTTCAACTCGGTCCTTCCTCCGAAACAATAAATAACAATAATACTCCCCTTCGATCTCCTCTTGTTTAACCCGATCCCTTGCTCCAAAATAATAAATAACAACAATACTCCCTTTCGGTCACCTCCAGTTAAACCCGGTCCCTTCCTCTAACATAATGAATAACAGCAATACCCCCCTTCGATCACCTCGGTTAAACCCGATCCCTTCCTCCAATACAATACATGACATCATATACAAACTTATACACATTTCTTATAACAAAGACATTCACACACATACCGATGTGTCACACAGTCAAGTTCATGTGATTTCATTTCTTAATTCATTAGTTTCGATGAATTCTTATCATATTTAAGAGGTACCAAACACACATATAATGCTTTCAATTTAATGATCCCCAATATCGTATGGTCAAGTTTTGATTCGTATTACCAGTATTCACTTTTCCTAATCATAATACTTATTCACCTTTTATCATTTAGTTAATATTCGGGATTCATCATCAATTGCCTCTTTTATCCTCAGGTAGACTGTCTATTGGTTACAACTTGATTTAATTCAGAATATTCTTATCTAAATCAGAATATTCTTATCACTTCTGATACAAGTGATTGTTACACGACAATTCTGATATCACATGAATTATTAACACTTTTGATATTATAATTATCTTTTATTTCAATCAAAAACTGATTATAGTACTTTTATTTGGTACGGTCCAAGGTTAACCACAAATTCCACCACTGCTAGTTATATAGTTGATAATTCATAGTTTTCTTTATTTCTGTTAATTACTAGCCAAATCATCTTCTGTGTTCGCATACGAATCAAGCCACACACATATATACATGTACACAAATATACATATCACTTACAAATACTTGATTACTAATCTCCTTGACACGACGCTCAATCTTTCGTCTGTATGACAACTTTCAATTGTTAAGGTAAATATCTGATTCTTACTGGTTAGATATAATCGGTGTCACTATAAAGATGTGACTTCCAAGCCTAATAGAGGATTCCGATATTCTGATAAATTAATTACAAGGATACCCAAAAGTCTCCGGTGTATAGAGTGGGCATAACAAAATACTAGTTCAATATTATCGGTATTTGTTTTGTTGATATCGAATTATCCATCTCTAATCGATATACTTCATATTAAGTTGTCTGATTTACTCAATACTGACTCTAACTGATTTTTACCAGTTTAATTACTCACTTGATACTTATACAACATTATCGGTCACCCAATATCTGACTTTCATCAGATTTGATCTTATTCAGTAGTTTTTCATTAAAATCATTAATCACTAAAAAGTACAATATCTACTTATGAGTTCTGCTTCAAAGGTTTTATTTTTTCACCTCTCATCAGGTTTGATGAATCTTAGTTATTTATCCATCCAATATCTTTTGGTTGCTACCGATTAACAACTTAATCGATATATATAAATATGTAGGCCATCAGCTGACCTTTGATGCCTCAAGTGTGCAAGTTGATACACAAAATCACGTTATGAGCATATATATATATCATGAAATACAATAATTTCTAAAATAGTATTCGAAAGATTAATACTCAACATACTATATAATATTTAAGTATCCCGTATATATAGCCTAACAATAAGATTTTGATATTCAATTTATTTATCAAGCATGTCTGGTAGTGCTAGAAATTCAGTTGCTCTAATTCAGTTTATTATTAATTACTTTGATCAGTTCCATCATCATCGGTTCACGTTCACAATTGCTAATTAACCGAAATGTCCCGATCCCATTTGATTTATCAATTTTAACAAAACCTTTAATAATTTAACCAGTGCTATTTCTATCATACTGCATCAATTATGTACATCTCATTTAATAAATTTTTCTATATCACAGATATGACAAGTTATTCGAAGATAAAACCCCAAATTTTATTTTCTTAGTTCGATTATAATATCAAGCTCAAATTCCGCTTATACCAGCATCAGTATAACTAATTCTATAATTATCCAATTATGAATGATGTGTCTCAAGTAATCTTTTGTCGTTACTAATTTCTAATTATCTCTTATAAATTAATAACATCTATAATCTGTAACAGATTTTTCGTTGTCACTGTTTAGTCTACTCGCTGGATACACCGGTGTTAATCAACCACCATCCGAATATTATTATCCTTGACTACAGATTTCATAATAGCTTGAATATCACTTGCATATAATATAAATTTTTACTTCACTAGCATCATTATTATCTTACTAGTTAATACGCATGCAATCACAGCATTTAATGGAATCAGAGATAGACTTTACCCACTTAACAATTTTCGGGTTAAGTAACATCAATATTCATCACAGACAGCTAGATGTATTAAACGAAAATCTATGCTTAACTATTTCTCAGAACCTAGTACTTAATTATTCGGTTCTTAATTCTAGTAAATACTCGCAACATACACATGATGCTCAGAACTTACAAACACATAACTTATGTGGCATTTGTCTATGTTCAAGCATATTAATACACTTACAGGCTCTTAATGGTCATGTCATACGAACTTTACAAACCCGTATTATATTCACGCACATATATGTATAACACGCCGGAAATTCATTATTTGGGATATCTTATTGGATTTCAATTCCATAACACCAATTCACTTTTACAATAACTGTCACAATCGTCTTCTATGTAATCTCTTAGTTCTACTGAATCAATATTATTAATAATTTTTCAATAACAATTATTTCTAAATTGGGGAAAAATAGACTTGAGTAAGGGCTTCCACTCACCGGGTATACTGATAAATTTTGAACACCCAATGTGTAGCTCTCGTTTCCACGATCACAACGGCTCAAGAATCGTCTGAATCCGACTTCGGATGGCCAAGATATCGTTCGGAAACTAAAACCAATATAAAAGGTTAGATACGTAATAACTGAAAATATTTAGGGGGCTGTTTGTAATTTTTAAGGGCCCCAAAGTAATTTATAATCTTACAGGGGCTAAAATGAAATTTACCTTTTAAAAATGGAAACGTGTTGGATTCTTAACTGGTCTGGTTGGGTTACTTTAAAACCCAACCCAAAACCCATTACGGGTTTCCCCCACCCATTGGCAGCAGCAGCAGCAGCTTACTGCTGCCGCCCTCGCGGCGCCACTCCGGTGCCCTTGCCGCTGGCGAGGTCTCATAGAGAGAGACGAAGGGGAAAAGAGAGAGATCAGGAGAAAGAGAGAGAGGGTGGGGGCCTACCGCTCCCCCCACGCCAGCCGGTCACCGGCCTCTAGCGCCACTCCGGCCTGGTGTCGGTCAACCTAAGAGAGGGGGGAGAGAGAGCAGATGAGAGTGAGGGGGAGAGAGAGAAGATGAGAGTGAGAGTTTTATCTCCTTCCCCCCCCCCACCTATTCCCACCTACTCCCCTCACCCCATACTTCCCATACTCCATCAATCAATATATATTTTTCTTTTCTTTTCTTTTTCTTTCGTTCTTCATCTCCCCATTCCATTAATAAAAATTAAAATTAGAATTAAATATCAATACCCGGTATTCATAATACGAGTATTTCATGCAATATATACAGCCATGCATTTTCATATATTTTTCTGTATTCCGATATTCATGATAAATTATAATTAATATCAAAAGAATATCCGGTAATATACCGATTATCGGTCTCCTTATCAGGATAATCCAACAATTAAAAATATACTTAATAAACCAGATTTATGATATTCAAGTGTTACACACATTTATATCGGCGTACAAACATACATGGTATCAATGTTTCCTCATATCAATTTAATCCAATATGATTTATAAAAATTTAAATCCATTCTGAATTTTTCTTAAATAATTACTGAGAATTATGTAACACAGGAACAATTAGTTTAATAATCATAACAATTCATGAAAAATATTTTAATCCAATGAAAATATTTTAGCCCAGAGTTTACCAATCCGGGTGTTACAGGCTTCGTGTACGGATTGATGTTGAGGCAATGCATAGCCACTTGAGAGTCGAACCCAGGCATATCCTTATAGCTTCATGTGAAAATATTTTTATACTCTCGCACAAGAGATATTAGATTTTCGTTCTCAGGAGGTGATAAGCTTTCGCTTATAAAGATGAGCTTAGGATTAGCCTCATCTCTCAGATTAATCTAGGTTATCTTATCCTCTGTAGGTGATTCGTGTTGTTCAAAGCGAATATCCCAGAGAGTATTTAGGTGTTTGATCTAAGGATCTGTCTCTGACTGGATCATTTCCTCATTTCTATCTTTCAGGTGGCTTGTTAAAATCATGTTCACCGAAAGTTCTTTGAAAATATTGTCGATACTGACATCTAACTCCCACGATGACGTACCTAACAAGTGATTATAGTGTAATGATCTTTCAGACTTAGAGGCTGACGGGATTGGAGTTGACACATAACCCAACTCCCTGCGAGTTCGATGACAATAATCAGGGGCTTTCCCTTTTGGGACGAAGGATCGAAGCAGTGTTCTCCTTCCTTTGCCGAAGTTCAAATCAAGACCACTTGTTAGGACATACCCCATGTTTTTCATCATTCTGAGTACATTTGACTCGTAATAAGAGAACTGAGAAAGTTCAGTCTCACTTTCTGAGTCTTCGCAAGTCGTTGGTTTGGACTCGACTCTTCCAACAAGGATCGACATTTGACCTTTGTGTCTTGCTGGGACCTCGAAGAAAGATCCTTTGGCATCACTGACGCTTTGATATACCGTGAGAGATGATCTCACTAGTACATGCAATGATGTCAGGGCATCTATTGCCGACCAGGGGTCATCACCTACATCGGTACTAGTATCTGATGGCACAAAATAAAAAGCAAATACAGAAAAATAAACCAAATCTAACTCTTCATTAATATACCACTCGTCTATATCATTGGCGAGCCTATATCATTGGAGATGTTATTGACGTCGAGCTTATTAACGCTCGTTACAAGTGGATTCAGCTCCCAAAGACATTCTTCTTCTGCCTCTGGCTCGGCATCAGCTTTGTTACCAGAGTCTAGTTTCTCTGATTGGCGATTCTTGTCTGTCTCTAGAGAATCCTGGTACATGAGGGAGTCTGTGAAGTAGTTCTCTACCCCCTTGAACAGATGACTTTCGGCGATCAATGTTCACACTTTTCCATCTCCGTCAACATACTTCATGACTTGATAGAGAGTAGAGCGGACGACGGAGTTGCGATGAATCCATGGTCATCCCAACAACAAATTATATAAAATGTCAGCATCGATAACATAGCACATCACCTCAGATCTTAAGTCCCAAATCTGACATTTGAGTTTAATCTTTCCCATTGGGTGGTACAATTGGCGTTGAAGCCGTAAATGGTAGTTTGAGTGGCGCCCAGTGAGTGGGGATTTCCGAGTGCTGCATGACCCAACGGGGAATGATGCTCAATGCGGATCCTGAATCTACTTGAATGTGGCTTACTTCAGATGATCCAATTTACCCTGTGAAGTACAGGGGCCTATCATGTTTTTTCCTAACCTGCATGTCGTCTTGAGTGAAGCTTATGCAGGGGACATGTTGAGAGGCATGGAGATAGTTTTCTTCGTCCTCCTCTGGCTTAGTCAGAATCTGGGCCATGAAAGCCTCGGCATCAGCTAAAACTTCTCTCAAAGCTTTCCTTCTTGACTTGGATGGTCTCAAGAGCTCATAAAGGTTGATCCTGACTGGGATGTTAGTCAATTGAGCCAAAACATCAAAGTGGTAAGGTCTTGAAGATCCTCCCACTTTGTCCTTGGAGAGAGCCTTGGCATACCAAAGCTCCTTTTGCTTCTCCACGAGTTGCTTTGTAGATTTCTTGGTTGGCTCTAGGGTGAGTTTAAGCGGATTTGCCATCATTTCATCATACTTCTTCAATTACTGCTGACCTGAGTGAGTCCCGACCACGAATGGTGCATTTGGCTCTACAGGAAGGACGATTGTCTCCTCCTGAGAATCAGTCACCACGGGACATTGGTTTCTGCTTCCCAAGAGGAAGCACAAACCAAATTGCAAGGAGAAACTTTTGCTTTGCCTCTGGACTTCCTGTTGGTAACAGTAGTTCACTGCTGGCCTTCCACGAGGTCGGGATGAACCCACATGATCTCTCCTTAAGGAGTCAGAACAGGTACGAGCCCTTTCTCTCGCTGGTAGTGTGGATCTGTATTGATCACTCTGAGTTCCCCTTTTTGGAATGGAAACTACTCCTGCCGGTTGATTAGTCTACAATTCTGCATTTTTATATCGCATTTTTCCATCGATTTATGAATAAAATGTCGGTCTAAACCGTGTTTGGTCTCTCTGCAGGTAAATCAAGAGTTCAAGGGCAAAGGAGTAATAAGAGCTTAATTAATTCCATTTTATGGTAATTAATCTCGGATTTCTTGGAGGCCAAGCAAAGGAACATCTAGAAGATACGTCGAACCTAGATCTTTGTCAACGTCAGACGAATATTCGGGCGAAATTACCAGAAAACGAATATACCAGGAATATATTCAAAGTCTGACGCATCACCTCACCAAAACCAGGGAGCTAGCTCCCTGGTTTGGCCGCGGATCCGCGGCAAAATCCACGGATCCGCGGCCAAATGGTGGGTCCACGCGTCGATCTTCAACGCGTGGCCTTGTCTCGTCTTCTAGAATCATCCTATGCCTATAAATAGCCCTGTAGTTGGCCAAAGCGCAAGCAGTTTTTGATTTAAGGCGAAGTTTTTGATTTTAGGCTAGGGTTTCTATGTTTTAGTGTAGTGTAGGTAGGTGTTATTCATTTCATTTCTTTTGTATTTCTTTTCTTTTTAGATCTTGTAGTAGGGCTGATAGATTCAGAGAAAGATAAAGAGGGATTGATGTAATAGATGGTGACAATCTATGTAAAGGTGCCTCCTTTCTTCTCCAATGTAATCTTCTCCATCTTCTTCATGGTGCTTTGCAAACTTTTCTTCTTTTCATGGCAATCTAACTACTAACCACTAACCATCTAACCACTTACTTGATAATCCACATGAATCTAATAGCATCTACAAGGCCTTGCTCTTGCAAGAGCCATTGATGGCTCATGATGATGGATTCTAACATTCTAACATTTCTAACACCTAACCCACTAACTTGCTAACTTGCAATGTCTTCTTTATTTTATGCTCACCTCTAACTGGTTTTGATGATTTAATAAGTAGCTTGCAACTTGTTAGTGGTATGGATGTGTTGTTTGAATGTAGAAGATCAATCTTATGGGTCATACTCTGTATCGTCTCTTGAAGCCAAGGATTAGTGATGGCCAAGGATCCATGTGCGGCAACTATCACTAAGAGGTTAGCATGGTTAGTGGAGCAATTAGTAGTTAGAAGCCATGAGTTTTATTTTTCTTTGTTTTGAAAATCATTTTCAAACTCTTTTTCTCATTTTTCTATCGATGTTTTCACCATCCTCTTAGTTCACCTTTATTTCATCTTCCTTTAGTTTTTATTTCCCAAACCACTTCTCTTTTATTTTCTTCACCGTTTTCATCGCCTTCTCCATCTACCACATGCTTGATTTCTTTTTCCTTTCTTTTATTTTCCTTTCTAATTCTTTTAACAAAGAAGAACTGTTAACATAAAACGTAAATAGAGACTGTTAATGCTTCTATCGCCTCCCGTCCCTATGGATTCAACCCGTTGAGTCAATGCTATAACGGAAGTATCCAGGGAATATTAGCACATACATGCTTTTTCATTGATTTCATAATACACACGTCTTAAGAGTGCTAGTTTCACCCCGATCAAATTTTTGGCTTCTACATTTTTACATCGCATTTCCCCACCGATTTATGAATAAAATGTCGGTCTAAACCGTGTTTTGGTCTCTCTTGTAGGTAAATCAAGAGTTCAAGGGTAAAGGAGTAATAAGAGCTTAATTAATTCCATTTTATGGTAATTAATCCCAAATTTCTTGGAGGCCAAGCAAAGGAACATCAAGAAGATACGTCGAACTTAGACTTTGCTCACGTCAGACGAATATTCGGGCGAAATTACCAGAAAAAGGATATACCAGGAAGATACTCGAAGTCTGACCCATCCCCGCACCAAAACTAGGGAGCTAGATCCCTGGTTTGGCCGCGGATCCGCGGCAAAAGCCGCGAATCCGTGGCCCAATGGTGGGGCCACGCGTCAAAGATCGACGCGTGGCCCCGTCTCGTCTTCTGGAATCATCCTATGCCTATAAATAGCCCTGTAGTTGGCCAAAGCGCAAACAGTTTTTAATTTGAGGAGAAGTTTTTGATTTTAGGCTAGGGTTTCTATGTTTTAGTATAGTGTAGGTAGGTGTTCTTTATTTCATTTCTTTTGTATTTTCTTTTCTTTTTAGATCTTGTAGTAGGGCTGAGAGATTCAGAGAATGATAAAGAGGGATTGATGTAATAGATGGTGACAATCAATGTAAAGGTGCCTCCTTTCTTCTCCAATGTAATCTTCTCCATCTTCTACATGATGCTTTGCTAACTTTTCTTCTTCTCATAGCAATCTAACTACTAATCACTAACCATCTAACTACTTACTGATAATCTACATGAATCTAATAGCCTCTATAAGGCCTTACTCTTGCAAGAGCCATTGATGGCTCATGATGATGGATTCTAACATTCTAACATTTCTAATACCTAACCCACTAACTTGCTAACTTACAATGTCTTCTTTATTCATGCTCATCTCTAACTGGTTTTGATGATTTAATAAATAGCTTGTAATTTGTTAGTGGTATGGATGTATTGTTTGAATGTAGAAGATCAATCTTATGGGCCATGCTCTGTATCGTCTCTTGAAGCCAAGGATTAGTGATGGCCAAGGATCCATGTGAGGCAACTATCACTAAGAGGTTAGCATGGTGAGTGGAGCAATTAGTAGTTAGTAGCCATGAGCTTTATTTTTCTTTGTTTTGAAAATAATTTTTAAACTCTTTTTCTCATTTTTCTATCGATGTTTTCACCATCCTCTTAGTTCACCTTTGTTTCATCTTTCTTTTATTTTTATTTCCTAAACCACTTCTCTTTTATTTTCTTCGCCGTTTTCATCGCCTTCTCCATCTACCACATGCTTGATTTCCTTTTCTTTTCTTTTATTTTCCTTTTCTAATTCTTTTAACAAAGAAGAACTGTTAACATAAAACGTGAATAGAGACTGTTAATGCTTCTATCGCTTCCCGTCCCTGTGGATTCGACCCGTTGAGCAACGCTATAACGGAAGTATCGAGGGAATATTAGCACATACACGCTTTTTTATTGATTTCATAATGCACACGTTTTGAGAGTGCTAGTTTCGCCTCGATCAAATTTTTGGCTTCTGCATTTTTATATCGCATTTCCCCACCGATTTATGAATAAAATGTCGGTCTAACCGTGTTTTGGTCTCTCTTGCAGGTAGATCAAGAGTTCAAGGGCAAAGGAGTAATAAGAGCTTAATTAATTCCATTTTATGGTAATTAATTCCGGATTTCTTGGAGGCCAAGCAAAGGAACATCTAGAAGATACGTCGAACCTAGACCTTTGCTCACGTCAGACAAATATTCAGGCGAAATTACCAGAAAAAGGATATACCAGGAAGATACTCGAAGTCTGACGCATCCCCGCACCAAAACCTGGGAGCTAGCTCCCTGGTTTGGCGGCGGATCCACGGCAAAAGCCGCGGATCCGCGGTCCAATGGTGGTGCCACGCGTCGATCTTCGACGCGTGGCCCCGTCTCGTCTTCTGGAATCAACCTATGCCTATAAATAGCCCTGTAGTTGGTCAAAGCGCAAGCAGTTTTTGATTTGAGGAGAAGTTTTTAATTTTAGGTTAGGGTTTCTATGTTTTAGTGTAGTGTAGGTAGGTGTCTTCATTTCATTTCTTTTATATTTTCTTTTCTTCTTAGATCTTGTAGTAGGGCTGAGAGATTCAGAGAAAGATAAAGAGGGATTGATGTAATAAATGGTGACAATCTATGTAAAGGTGCTCCTTACTTCTTCAATGTAATCTTCTCCATCTTCTACATGATGCTTTGCTAACTTTTCTTCTTCTCATGGCAATCTAACTACTAACCACTAACCATCTAACCACTTACTTAGTAATCCACATGAATCTAATAGCCTCTATAAGGCCTTACTCTTGCAAGAGCCATTGATGGCTCATGATGATGGATTCTAACATTCTAACATTTCTAACATCTAACCCACTAGCTTCCTAACTTGCAATGTCTTCTTTATTTCATGCTCACCTCTAACTGGTTTTGATGATTTAATAAGTAGCTTGCAACTTGTTAGTGGTATGGATGTATTGTTTGAATGTAGAAGATCAATCTTATAGGCCATGCTCTGTATCGTCTCTTGAAGCCAAGGATTAGTGATGGCCAAGGATCCATATGAGGCAACTATCACTAAGAGGTTAGCATGGTTAGTGGAGCAATTAGTAGTTAGTAGCCATGAGTTTTATTTTCCTTTGTTTTGAAAATCATTTTCAAACTCTTTTTCTCATTTTTCTATCGATGTTTTCACCATCCTCTTAGTTCACCTTTGTTTTATCTTCCTTTTGTTTTTATTTCCCAAACCACTTCTCTTTTATTTTCTTCGCCGTTTTCATCGCCTTCACCATCTACCACATGCTTGATTTCCTTTTTCTTTCTTTTCTTTTCTTCTTCTAATTCTTTAACAAAGAAGAATTGTTAACATAAAACGTGAATAAAAACTGTTAATGCTTCTATCGCCTCCCGTCCCTGTGGATTTGACCCGTTGAGCCAGTGCTATAACGGAAGTATCGAGGGAACATTAGCACATATGAGCTTTTCATTGATTTAGTTCCGACCCGATCAAATTTTGGCGCCGTTGCCGGGGAACGGGAATGGTTCTGATTTCACATTTTTGTTAACATTGTCTTCTTTGTTTTGGTGTGCAGGACATTCATTACAGGATTCTAACATTGCAGAATAAACACTAACTTTGCATCTCCCTGCTCTAGAAAGCAGGGACTCAGCTTCTAAAGAACTGCCGTACAAACGCGACTTTTGTCGCGAAAACGCGGCCATGTTGTGATAATTGTATATCTTGTTGTGCTGGGATGTGTTCATTGTAATAGCTAGTGGATCTGTACTATTATTTTCCTGCTTTGATTGCCTACACATCGCAATAAACTAAAGAACTAAAATACGGTATTTGGACGCTTTTAAAGCAGTTTAGACATTTGCATTTAGGCACGTGTCAATTCAATTCCAATATACTGTATTTTGTTCTGTTGTTGTGATCTAGATTGAGGTGTACATATGGCATTGCATATAGCATAGGATAAACACGTGGGTGATTTATCGCTTTGTGTTATATTCTTGTCTATATTGCACACTTGCACGAATTGAAATTAAGGGCAAAAACCATACAAGATAAGGTGGGGATTTCATCACCCTTCCTTCGCACAAAAATCACCTCCCCACTCACACAATCCAAGCCCTAATAAAAATTGATAGACGTTGGCCCGTAGGGACATCTCGGACTCATTAAGAGATTGATAGAGGGTGGAACTTGTTTGAATCTTACTCTTATGAAATCGGTGTCTAAGGTTGGGGATTAAGAGGTTACGCCTCGAAAATACAGTGGTTTGGCGTAATTAAGACCCGTTGCTTACGCATGGATACCTCCCATCGTATTTTGCCCCTACCTGGCTGATTATCTTATGGTCGGATTCAAGCAACAGTCTCCCCCAGGTAATCGACCAGTCAGGAGTCGTCTAGGTCTAGGTCAACCCTACTCTAGGCTTGGTTTTGATTTTTTTTCTTTTCTTTTTATTTGTTGTTTGATTTTTCTTTTTCGTTTGTGATTGTTTGTGAAATGAAATTCAACCATAATAATTCTTTCAATCCTAAAACGAATCCATATTTCACACCAACCCTATTCGATTCGGATAATTCCAACCCGGCTTTTTACAATATGAACCAACCAAATACACCGGGTTGGCCTTATCTGAATCAATACAACCCATACCCTCATTCTTTTAACTATAATTTCTAAAATAATTTCAACTCTTCACAGAGTCAATGGGGATTTACCTTTTCCGAGTTAAATTTTCAACCTCCTTGTCCATCTTACCAACCTTGTCCACAAATCTCATTCTCCGATTTCGCTTCCTATACTCCTTTTTCTGGACCTCCCATTGAAGAAAAATCCGAGATAGAAAAGAGTATAGAAGCCAATCTACAAGAGGCTGAGCAACAACTTCAGAAAATGTTGGCCTCTCCAATTTAACAATATTTTCAAGAGTCTTACTCAGTTTCACCTCCTCATAATGAACAAACATCTGCCCTGGAAACGAGTAAAGATCTCTTGTGTGAGTCTAAGCTTCAATCTCCAAACATGTTGGAATCACAATCTTCACAAAATTTTCAAAACCAAGATTCTTATACTCCCATTCTAGAACATCCACTTACAGAAAAATCAAGTCTAGAAAGGAGTATAGAAATCTTGCAGGAGTCTGCGTTACAATTTCAAAAATCTTCTTCTCAGTCTATTGATAGGTTGGAAACATAATTGAGTAAATTGGTCCACATTTATAAGAATGAAGAAACTTTCTCTTCTCAACCTTTGACCAATCTAAATATCTCTAATTCTATCAATTTGACCCATGACTCTTATTGTTTTGGAAACCAAGATTCCTACACTCCTTTTCTAGAACAACCAATTGAAGATACATCACATCTAGAAAAGAGTATAGAAGTCTTACAAGAGTCTGCACTAAAATTTCAAAAATCTTCTACCGAGTCTATCAATAGGTTGGAAACACAATTGAGTAAATTGGTTAGCATTTATAAGAATGAGGAAACTCTATCTTATCAACCTTTGACCAATTCACCTATCCCTAACTCTATTGATTTGACTCAAGACTCTTATCATTTTGAAAACCAAGATTCAATTTCAGCACACCCATCTGAACTTGTCCAAACTTCAAATGTTAAAGATCCCATTGACATTTTGACAAGTTATCCTTTTTCTGAAATTGAACTTGAGCATGAATATGATCCTGAACTTTCACTTGGTAATTCAATTTCACTTCCTGATTCAATATTGACTGAGGTATTTTTACCTGAATTCAGGCCTTTTTCCAAGTCAATATTGGATCTTGTACCAGTCCATTGTGAAATTGAATCTCCAATCTTGTATGATCATCATAATGAACTTGACCAATTTCATTCTTTTGAAAGTCCCATTGACAAATTGGCAAGTTCTCATTTTTATGGAATTGAACTCAATGAGGAATGTGACTTTGATCCTCAAATTTGTGATCCAGTTCAAATTCCTGAATCAATATTGACGCATGTTATATTACCCAATTTGAGCAACATTTTAGAGTCAGTTTTGATTCCCATACCTTTCATTCTTGAACTTGAATCACCAATCTTAGAAAGTCACATTCCATCACGAGAAAATAAATGTGGACTTGAGCTTCATCTTCTTGATTTGGACCCACTTCCTGAACCAATCTCGACTCCCAAACCTTTACTTGACTTAAGTTTTTTTCTGAGTCGGTATTAGTTCCTGTATTTCCTGAGTCCAAATTAATCATTCCATTCTGGGACAAGGGTCTTGATAAATTTGACTCTGAAATTATTTTGAAAATTTGGAAATTAGAGAGGGTAAAATTTTCAATAAAAATCATAAATATATACATCATTCTAGTGGGTTGTATTTTAGAGGTCTCTGGTGGGTTCCTCCGGATTCCATGCAAATTGGATTGGGCCGCATTTCGTGGACCAATCAGACCGCCACTGGAACCACCACCTTGAGGTGATTTTTTTCTTCCCTTCTATTTGCTTCATGCATACATACATCATGATGCATTGAGGACAATGTATGAGATAAGTGTGGGGGAGGGTTTACTAACGTAGAGTTTTTAGATTTTCTTTCTTTTACACTTCTTTTAGGATACTTTTAGAAATCTTTTCTTTTGTATAGGAATTTTCTTTCTTTAAAAACTTTTTGGAAATGTTCTTTTTTGTATAGGAATTTTCTCTTTCTTTAAAAACTTTTTGAAAATAAGAGACAAAGTTTTGATATATTTTAAAGAAAATTAAGATGATCTTAGAAACTAAGAAAACCTCAATTATGACATCTTAAACCTAGTCAAAATAATATATCTTGTTTAAAATTATAGGTTAAGTATAAAAGATTGGGGAGATAATTTTATCTTGAATTTTTTGCCTTAGATAATTTGCACCTCACACTTACACATTTTTGGCATGGAAACAAAGACCTAAAATGCCATAAAGCAAAAATAACTAAAAAGAAAAAAATATATATGGTATAAATAAAACATCACTTATTAAGCTGGATAATTATGCCTCAAGAAGCATGATTATTCACGCCTAACGGTGGTCAAAAGAAACAAATAATCTCCCTTAGTTTTGTGGCCTTATTTACTTGAGTCCTTAAACCGAGGGATGTTTTCTCATCTGGTGCCCTAAAATCGTCTGGTCTGGAAGTCATCGGTTATAGGCTCGCTACATGGGTGAACTAGAAAGCCTAAGAAAACTAAGGGAAGAAAAAAGAAGAAAAAGAAAGAATATATATATAAATAAATGGCTTGATGGTTAGAGTTGAAATCCCAGAAATCTTCACTATCACAAAGTGCATATTATCTAGGTTCTATGAAGGATAAAATATTCAATCTAATTTTGAATTCTTACCTTAATTGAAGACAAGATCTTGCATATAGACTAAATTTAAGGAAGACTAATTTTTGGTGGACTCATAACCTTAGATCACTTATATTTTTGCGAAAATATTTTGTAACTTGTCTCTCCTTCAAGATGCATTTTCAAAATACTAACATTTATCTTATTTCTTTATGGATTTTGTGGGTGCAATCCGCTGAAAACCCTCAGGGGACAAAACTCCTCCTCTAAGGTAGCCTAAAGGTTTAACGGCTTGTTGCACACGCTCAGTGCAATCGCGTCACCTGCGAAAGTGGTGTAATAACATTTGTAGTATAGTTTTTCTTTTTATTTTGCTCGGGACGAGTAAAAGATAAGTGTGGGGGTGTGATTAATCTACAATTCTGCATTTTTATATCGCATTTCCCCACCGATTTATGAATAAAATGTCGGTCTAAACCGTGTTTGGTCTCTCTCACAGGTAAATCAAGAGTTCAAGGGTAAAGGAGTAATAAGAGCTTAATTAATTCCATTTTATGGTAATTAATCCCAGATTTCTTGGAGGACAAGCAAAGGAACATCTAGAAGATACGTCGAACCTAGACCTTTGCTCACGTCAGATGAATATTCGGGCGAAATTACCAGAAAAAGGATATACCAGGAAGATACTCGAAGTCCGACGCATCCCCGCACCAAAACCAGGGAGCTAGCTCCCTGGTTTGGCCGCGGATCCACGGCAAAAGTCGCGGTTCCGCGGCCCAATGGTGGGGCCACACGTCGATCTTCGACGTGTGGCCCCGTCTCATCTTCTGGAATCATCCTATCCTATAAATAGCCCTGTAGTTGGCCAAAGCGCAAGCAGTTTTTGATTTGAGGAGAAGTTTTTTATTTTAGGTTAGGGTTTCTATGTTTTAGTGTAGTGTAGGTAGGTGTTCTTCATTTCATTTCTTTTGTATTTTCTTTTCTTTTTAGATCTTGTAGTAGGGCTGAGAGATTCAGAGAAAGATAAAGAGGGATTGATGTAATAGATGGTGACAATCTATGTAAATGTGCCTCCTTTCTTCTCCATCTTCTACATGATGCTTTGCTAATTTTTCTTCTTCTCATGGCAATCTAACTACTAACCACTAACCATCTAACCACTTACTTGATAATCCACATGAATCTAATAGCCTCTACAAGGCCTTACTCTTGCAAGAGCCATTGATGGCTCATGATGATGAATTCTAACATTCTAACATTTCTAACACCTAACCCACTAACTTGCTAACTTGCATTGTCTTCTTTATTTCATGCTCACCTCTAACTGATTTTGATGATTTAATAAGTAACTTACAACTTGTTAGTGGTATGGATGTGTTATTTGAATGTAGAAGATCAATCTTATAGGTCATGCTCTGTATCGTCTCTTGAAGCCAAGGATTAGTGATGGCCAAGGATCCATGTGAGGCAACTATCACTAAGAGGTTAGCATGGTTAGTGGAGCAATCAGTAGTTAGTAGCCATGAGTTTTATTTTCCTTTGTTTTGAAAATCATTTTCAAACTCTTTTCTCATTTTTCTATCGATGTTTTCACCATCCTCTTAGTTCACCTTTGTTTCATCTTCCTTTTGTTTTTATTTCCCAAACCACTTCTCTTTTATTTTCTTCGCTGTTTTCATCACCTTCTCCATCTACCACATGCTTGATTTCCTTTTCCTTTCTTTTCTTTTCTTCTTCTAATTCTTTAACAAAGAAGAATTGTTAACATAAAACGTGAATAAAAACTGTTAATGCTTCTATCGCCTCCCGTCCCTGTGGATTCGACCCGTTGAGCCAGTGCTATAACGGAAGTATCGAGGGAACATTAGCACATATGAGCTTTTCATTGATTTCATAATACACACATTTTTTGAGTGTTAGTTCCGACCCGATCGCCGGCGTTGGAGACTGTACCCCAGACTGAAGGAATGACATCATGTTAGGTGTCACTTTCTTCTACGCCGGGCGGAGCTTGAGCACCTCCGCATCAATCAAAGTTTAAAGAATATCTTTGAAGACGTAATAGCCCTTGGTAGGGTGCCCCAGTATCCTGTGGTACAAGCAGTAATTGGGGTTATCGGTCTTGCCCACCTCCCTCAGGACGCTGGCTTCAAGGAACTTTAGTCTGTTGCTCTTGTTGGGTAACTTGAACAACGAATCGACATGCTCGTCTTTGAAGGAGTATTGCTTGTTGATGCGCGGCTAACTTGAAGAGCCAACCCTTCTAACTGATTGGGGCTTAGAGGGAGACTTGTCTTTGTTGCCATTGTGTCCTTTTTTTAGCTTGGAAAGATGCTTCTGGCATGCGCCTTGTCGACTTTTTGAGTCTGGGCTTATTTTCTTCTGGCTTAGCCCTGACGACATTCTCTTCTGCCTGTTCACCGTGCTGAACTAACTGTTTTTAGTTATGATTTTTAGCTACTAATATCTAGGCTAGAAGTGTGATTTGCAAATTATGACTACATGTTTCCACCAGGGTGGCCTGGGTCATACCGCTAGGACATCGGAGAGCCATATTTTAAAATCTCTCCACAAACACTTTAACCAGATCTCCTTTTATTACCTCATCGTTAGGAGAGTTGGCATGGTATTCTTTGAATCATCTCCGAAGAAACGGGTGATGAAAAGCTTCTCCATATCACCCCAGTTTTTGATGGAGCCTTTTGGGAGCTTCATGAACCATTCAAAAGTGAACCCCTTCAGGTGCTGATGAATAAACGTGCCAGGATAGCATCATTTGATACTACATTCCCTGTCTGAGACTTTAAGCAGTATATGTGATGGTTCAGTGACCCCCTGTCGTCGAAGGCCTGTAGGGTCAGAGCTTTAAACTTAGGAGAGTATGGGATAAGATTCCACTCAGCCGGATATGGCTGGACCACTCCTGCTTCTTGGAGGCCTTTCTGATTGGTGAGAGTTTCAAGATGTTGTTTCAGTTTACTCATCCTTTTGGAATAAGTACTCCCTTCCTTTTCAGATGGAGGCCTAGATGACTCAGAGTTAGAATGCTCCTCCTCCACCTTAGTATGTGCAAAAGAAGAGCTTTCCCCTTCCTTCTGTTTTCCTTTGGACTTCTTGGAAGGAGTCTTGGCCTTGGGCTTCTTCTTTTTATCCTCAAGCAATTGCGAAAGCATCTTCTTGAGACTGTTGTTATATTCTTATTGAGTACGAATCATATTGAGTTGCTCCCTCTGGCCCTAGGCTTGCGGTTCAAAGTGTCTGGTCATTTCTTCATGAGTGCTTGTCAATATGCAAAGGCTTCTTTCTCTACCGAAGAATTTGAGGTCTGTGATTTTGCAATGGCAGAGTGTGACTCGCTTACTTCGATGCCTCAGGCTAGGGCACTGTAGTGCACCGGGGCTATTACGCCAGTTCTAGTGCGGGTATGCCGGTACACTCCTTCCGGCTCAGTGTCAGACTCAATGGAGCTGACTATTGGCTGCTTTCTCTTAGTTTTGTGAGGCATAGTGCTTGGACCAATCATGTTCGCAGTAACTTCAGGGTACTCTGTATTAGAGAAGGTTCTCGCCTTTGGCCTAGCGGGAGATTGACGTAGACGATAACTAGTTGAACATTGATTGTTTGCTTACATGTGAGCTGTAGTAGCATTCAGAGAGCACCGCTATGATGAGCCGTTCACAGCAGCATAGTTGAGTAATTTGATGGACACTCCTCTTCTTTATCAGGTAGTCCCTTAGATCTGTCGGAGGGCGATCGAAGAGACCAGCCTCGAGTCCCTAAGGATAAGGACTTTTTAGCTCCTTTCTGACCCTAGCCATCGGAGAGCGAATGTTAACCTTGTGTTGCAACTCTGAGACGCAAGTCTCAGGGGGCAGGGTTTGGAGATGTAGAGTTCACGTTCTGTGGAACTGACACGACTCTCGCATTTTGGCTTTGAGACGCGAGTCTCGTGCCTCTGCTGATAAGAGATGCGGATCTCACGTTGCTAATTATCGTGTTATCTGGTGACACTTCACAGACTTTATGAGTCCCGCGTTCTGTAGTAGAGACGCGGGTCTCATGTCTCTGAGAAGAGACGCGGACCTTGCGTTATTGATCATCGCGTCTGTGAGGTAGGGTCTCAGAAACGCGAGCTTCTCCAGTTCTACATTTTGGTATCCAAACGCAAACTTCGCGTGTCTGATTCAGTTCAGAAGGGACGCGAGCCTGAGCTTCACGTCCTATATCTATCAGACAGATAGTTTTTCTAGCTTCTTCTATCTGTTGTCGACGTGTGCGGCAGATTTGTCAATGTTCAGTATTTTGGTTATGCTTCACGGTTATTGGGGACCCTGGTAACCTGGAGCTAAGGAAGAGGAGGGGCGTGACAAGATTGGCCTTTAATGACGTTGATTTCGCGGGTCTCGTGGGAGACATTGAAGCAGACCACGTGCACGATGCGACCAGAAATAGCCCTGTTTGCGAAGGCCATCTTTGAGGAAGTTTCTAAAGAGACTTGATTTTGGATCTCCGAGAAGACCCTGCGGTACTGTTGTGCTACCCTGGGGCTCTTGGAGCCAGAAGAGAGGAACACTTAGACTTTGCCTGGTCAAATTTCACAGCGAGTGACTCGACCATTTTTCTCATGAAAATGACGTCACCTTGCACCACATCTTGCTCATCAATAGATAAAGTAGTCCCCAGCGGAGTCGCCATCTCTTGTACGGAGGGAAAGTTGAAAGTGTATTGCAAAATTTTCTTGAATCAATGAAAAGTTATAATAACTCAAAATTCTAACTACAAGAGAGAGAAGACACTCAATCTCAGATCTTCTCTTTATTTAAAGCCGGGTTCTTTGCGTAGCGGTGAAAAGTGATTTTTATTTTTCATTGACCAGGCGAACGTCAAGCTCTTCTGAAAATCTTCTCCTAGAATCACTGATGGAGTGGCACAGCTCCTATCCAATGAAATCTCAAAGAAACTTGGGCAAAAACTTGAACTCAACAAGTTGGTAGAAGAGTTTAATCCTTTATAAGTATTCCTCAGCTGAAAATTTCGACACTCTTCAATAGCATACCGAGCTATTAATAGGGGTTCCAGGGATAAAATTGTCCACTAAAAATCCTCCATAATGGGGGTTAACTCCCCTCATTATATGGGCAGTACTTGACCTAATAATTGGGGTAGTTATGACTGAGGCGTAGGGCTCTTCTCCGGTTAGAACGCGGGCTTGAGCTCTATGTTTAACCATTAAGGTGATGTTGGACACGAATCATGAGCTTCGCGTTTGGGCACTGCTATGGTGTTGAAATGCGAGCCTCGAACTCTGTGTCTCCTCGTTGATATGGTATTAGACGCGCACCTCGAGCTTCGCATTTGCGACGCGGGCTTCAAGCTTTGACGTGGGCCTCAAGCTTTGTGCCTGAACACTATACTGAGACGCGGGCTTTGAGCTCTACGTCTTAGCATTGTAGTGGTATTGAGACGCGGGCTTCGAGGCCTGCGTTTTGCCAATGCATGAGTGGCTTTGAAGGGAGCAGAGGGAGGGAGGGGAGAGGAGGCGGGGCCTGTGCAGAGCACGTGTTTTGAGAGAGAGATTTGGGGAATTTAAAAAAGCAAGTCTAAGGGAAGCATGTGCAGAGCATTTTTTTTTTAATAGAAAATTGGACGATGTGAGCCCCCAGGAGGTCAATATGTATGTTTTCATAGTATATAGATGTTTGGTGTGACATCCCCAATAGCACAAGGGTGTTTTTCATAATTAACCCTTATTTTTTATCCAGGGGCAAGGAACATGATACAATGAAGACATCATCAGATACCAGCCTTCATCATCATGATACAATGACTATATTCTTAGAATTTCCCTGCTGGAGAGACACCATCTTGACTCATTTATCCAATATCTATTGTCCCGGTGAGTCGGCTTGGACCAGGAAAGGAACAAATTATAGGTTACTGCATTGCCGTTTGGTCATAAAGTTACTATGTTTTTTTAAGAGTAAATGGTGAGCCTGAAAGAGGCCCCCTATGTTCCATTAATAAAATTTTAATGAAAACAGTTATGTGAACACGAAAAGTCAATTTTGCAATATAAATCTTTCAAAAAAATGAAGCTCCGAAGCACACACAAGTGCAAGAGGAGCGAAAGTACAAAAAAACTCAAACTAAAAAGACAAACCAGAAGAAGCATGGGGCACCCCCTGAGACAAAAGTCAGGAGTCCATTCCATTAATGGACCAGTCGTGTGTTTATTTCAATTTTGTTACCATTCAATTATACATAGGAAGGCAAATCTCGACAGCAATGCGAAAATAGCAATATAGTATTAGGAACAATGTCTGATCTTCAAAAGTAAAAGAAAAAACATGTTTTTGAAAGAAGCAAGACAAGAAAACATATTTAATTTGATGAACAAGCAAATATATATTCTTTAGATATCTGTTGTGGTTTTTTTTTTTTTTAATTGAGGTTCAAGAATTAAAGAGAGATTAACAAGCCTAACTACTGTTGCATTATTCTAAAATGTTGTATATATTCAAGCTACTAGACAGAGTATTAGTATTAGTTTGGTCCAGCTGAATTCCCTTCAAGCTCTCAAGATTAATTCAATTGAGCTCATCATCCTTTAAAGCTTCTTGTCAAGCTTAAGTGCGAGCTTGATTAATTAATTGTGTCCTGTGAGCTGAAATACACAAAATTAGATTAATTCATATTATTTTCATTGTTGAAAAAAGATCATTTACAGCAAACTTGATTGAGACTATTCTGAAGCAGACGGGGAAGTGAGAGAAACGAGTGATGCGGGCTAGATATCGTACTGGCGCTGACGAATACTAAAGAAACCTCCAGGGAGGAGATAATTACTCGAATCCACAAGCAAGCGACCCGAATTCATGAGCCAAAGAGAACAAACTCGAATCCACGAGTAATCTAAGAGTAAAAACTCAGTTGTATTAATCAAAGTTGAATAACAATAATAAAGAGTATAAGAGGCTTATTTATAGGCTTATAATAAATCATAATATATTTATGAAAACTAAATTCAAAATAAAGAAAGAAAGTTCAAAATAAAGAAAGTGTAATATCTATTGGAATCTAAATTTGGAACCCAAAACAGAATCCTAAGTAAACTCAGATACTATGACACGTAATAGCATTGTGGATAGCTGAAAGGTGTTGTCAACTGCTAAGAGAAAAACTAACAGACCTTACTTTCAGGAAAAGTTCGTCGACACTCCAAAAGAAAGGTCGTCGATAGGTCAAAGTTATTTGACGTAATGTTTGTCTTGCCTTGTTTTTGTAGGAAATATAACAATATTTTCTAAATTTTAAACATGTAATAAATCAAATTATAAATCTTTTAATGAAAGTAAATACTTGTCCTAAACATGCAACTAAATATAAAGGAATTAAAAGAAAAATTAGATTTGTTAGTCTGGGGTGGTGTAGTCATGCAGAAACACTGCCCAAGAAAAAAGATGATCGGTCTCTTATCCGGACCTTAAAGCATCCTCCTCTCCTAGTGGTAAAAACTCTCCTGATAGTTTACGAGCACCCAGTTTAAGACGATGAGTTAGGCCTCTGCTCAAAACGAAGATTTGTTGCCTGAAAATAAAAAGTTTCAACAAAATTTTGTAATATAGAATTGTAGAGGAGGAGACAGAATAAATGTAGGTGTTATTGTTTCTATCAGAATGAACTACAGTGTTTATAATACTGTCGAACTACATTCAGGCCCGCAGGTTGTATGTCACAACAATTTAATACTTTCTGCATATTATGTTTATTGAAAACTTTTGTGATAAGCAATTAAGCATATAGTACCATGATTTGATTTAAAGACGTCTGATGGAACTTGCACTTCGTTTTCATACATGACCTTCCTTTTGTTGGGTATTTCTGCTTAACAAGAATCAATCTGACAACTAATCAAGATCACTGAGATATCAACAATCTAATTGGCCAGGTCGGCAAATATCAGGTGGGAGGTTTTCCGTTCAATAGAACGTTCCTTAATTTAAGAACCACCTTTCAATTTCCTTCCTTGGTTAAAGCACCAATTAGACTGAATCTAAGTCAGTCTCGACTGAATCTAAGTCAGTCTCGATATACTGTAAAGTATATCCCCTGTATAAAGGACTTAATCCACTTATACAGTATTTAGAGTGAGGTACGCTTAGAGCGAATCTCCTTAAGACAATTACGTCCCCCGCACCGGTGCTAACGGGATAATGGACGCTGGTCTCCCAAGATACAACACTCTTTCACGGTATTTGGATAGCACTACCAAATCACCGTACGGTCGAACCGTAGTCAACCAGTACCTTCACAGGATCGTTGAAGCAGCGGTACAAGGACAAATTTCAAACGAATATTTGCCTTTACTCTTCTGGAGGAGCACCCACTGTTGAGGACGATGGAAGGTTGAAGAATATTCTTCTTCAGAAGTCTTAGATTCCGACAACAATTCTATAAAAGAATATGTTGAATTTTCTAAGCCTTCTTTCAGAATGACTTTTGCAGAATCTCCGTTGGAAGTCGCTTCGGAAACCGAGTTACGGATTTCCCACTTCCCTATTTGGAAGTCACTTCAGAACTCTACTTCCCAGTTCTGAACGCAGAAAATTGAAGTTCAGAACTCAGAGAGAGAGAAGAGAAGTTTTTGTTGTTGGTGTTGTAGATTGTGTGTTTCAATTGAGAATATGGAGGGCTATATATATAGCTTTCCAGGAGAGGGCCAACAGGTTTGAATCCAAACCAAAGGTTGCAACCTTTGGCCCAGCAGACGTGTCTGTTGGCAGCCCAACAGTCGCAACCGTCGACGCGGAGCGGACTGTTTCGCAACCTTTGGCTGTCCAACAGGTGCGCAACCTTTGGCAGTCCATCAGGTGCGCAACCGTTGGCAATCCAACAGGTTCGCAACAAGAGCGGGTCCTTGGAACCTGATTCAAAAAGAATCAGGCCAGGTAGGGAACTCAGACTCAGACCCGAGCCCAGCAGACCCAGACCCGAGCCCGGCCCGGCTCCGGCGCCGGCGCCGGCCGGCCGGCCGGCCGCCGCCAGCGGCGGCGCGCGCGTACGTATGTACGTGCATAGTTCCCTCCTTTTCGCGCGCGAAAACTCCAAGTACCCAAAGGGCACACCCTTTATTCTCAATTTTCTCTATTTATACACCATGAGCTTCCATCCCACGACCAATGTGGGACTAAATGCTTTTAGCTACCTTTAGTCCCATTTGGCTTTGAATTAGGCAATCTTTGGACTTGAATATCTCATTCATTCGAAGTCGGAATTGAACATGTGAATATACCACGTTCATCACAAATGGAAGGAGAACACACTCCAACCATCATCCGGTTGATTTAATCAACGGATCTCGCCATAATTCAACTCGAAGATTCACCTTTGTATTCTTCAATTCCAACAATCCCCCACAATGAATGGAGATTCAAGGAAATGACACACAAAGAGACTGACTCTATTCTGAAAGGTACTTGAGAAAAGAAACTGCATAAGGATAGGTGAACTAGGTCTTGAACCTTCCATAGCGAAAGCTTTATCGGACTTACTGGCTAATCAGTGAACTAGGTCTTGAACTGTTAGCCGTTAGTGTAAGCCAAGTCAACAAGCTTCACACAGTGACTTTCCAAATCAACTTTGGTTCTCTGTTGTGTCTGTTTTGGCCCTGGACATTCTTGGTTTCAGAGAGTATCTTTAGGGAATAACAGCCTCCATAGAGATTCTCAAAGAGCCGACCCAACTCTATACTCACATAGGTGATGGACCTATTAAGAGTAGTCTACTCTACTCCACTTGTTTAGTAACAAGATATAGGCATCATTAAAAGCGTTAAGCTTATCCTTAATCAACTTATAGAAAAGCACTTATGTGCACCGTAGGAATGGATTGGAGTCAAGCTCCCAAGTGCTTACTGGCTGAGTCAATCATAACTAGTTTTTCCTCTTGAACTTAGTCCGTGGGATCTCCAGTCGCTAAGTGAGGTTTCCATTAAGCTGACTCGGTAAGGTTAGGCTTTTAGACCCATTCCCCTCGATGCGCAGTTTATACGCTCTCCACTTAAACCTTTAGTAAGCGGATCCGCTAAATTATCCTTTGACGATACAAAGTCAATAGAGATAATTCCATTTGAGAGCAACTGCTTCACGGTATTATGTCTACGACGAATATGTCTAGACTTACCGTTGTATATCACATTTTGTGCCCTAGATATAGCTGCTTGATTGTCGCAGTGTATACATATAGCGGGCACTGGCTTTTGCCATAACGGTATATCTTCTAAGAATTGTCGAAGCCATTCTGCTTCTTCTCCAGCCTTATCTAAGGCTATGAATTCCGATTCTATAGTGGAACGGGCAATACATGTTTGCTTAGAAGATTTCCAAGATACCGCTGCTCCTGCTAGAGTAAATACGTATCCGCTAGTTGATTTTGATTCCTCAGAATCTGCAATCCAATTAGCATCACTGTACCTTCCAGTACAGGAGGATACTTTCCATATCTCAAGGCATATTCCTTGGTATGTGATACGTAACCCAATACTCGTAGTAGAGCGGTCCAATGTAGATCACTAGGATTACTAGTGTATCTACTTAACTTGCTTACAGCGTAAGCAATATCGGGTCTAGTGCAATTCATTAAATACATTAGACTTCCGATAATCTGAGAATACTCCAACTGGCGTATTCCAGTTCCTGTATTCTTATGAAGGTGGATGTGTGGGAGAAAAGGATTTGTATTCTCTTTTATCCCATAATCATTGAATCTTTCTATCATCTTATCCACGTAGTGAGATTGAGATAGACTGATTCCATCTGGTGTTCTAATAATTTTAATTCCTAAAATTACATCAGCAACCCCCAGATCCTTCATATCAAAACTGTTGGATAACATTCTTTTAGTGGACTTAATAATTTCAATATTAGTCCCAAGTATCAACATGTCGTCT
The DNA here is from genome assembly GCA_038442645.1 of Agave tequilana. Classification (NCBI taxonomy): domain Eukaryota; kingdom Viridiplantae; phylum Streptophyta; class Magnoliopsida; order Asparagales; family Asparagaceae; genus Agave; species Agave tequilana. The sequence continues at coordinate 89,723 of JAVJIF010005817.1, read as the reverse complement.
ACATAAAGACAAACAATGATACATGCATCTCCAACTGTTTTCGTGTAAACACACTTATCGCATTCATTGATAGTGAATCCATCTTTGATCATGACACTATCAAATTTCTCATGCCATTGTTTTGGAGCCTGTTTTAAACCGTATAAGGATTTTACCAATTTACACACCTTGTGTTCTTGGCCCTTGACTTTAAATCCTTCAGGTTGCTCTATATATATTTCTTCACTTAATTCACCATTTAAGAATGCAGTCTTGACATCCATTTGATGGATATCTAAGTTGTGCAATACTGCAATCGCGATTAACATCCGTATGGACGTTATTCTTGTTACTGGTGAATAAGTATCGAAGTAGTCAAGTCCTTCTTTTTGCCGATAACCCTTGGCTACTAATCTAGCCTTGTACTTATCGATAGATCCATCGGGTTTTAATTTTCGTTTGAAAATCCACTTACACCCAATTGGTTTACTTCCAGGAGGCAAGTTTACCAATTCCCAAGTATGATTACTTAGTATGGATTCTATTTCGCTATTTATAGCTTCTTTCCACATTTGTGCTTCTGGGGTTGACATAGCCTCTTTAAATGTTTGAGGCTCGCTCTCAATAGCGTATGCTATGAAATCTGGACCAAAAGATTTTGAGATTCTAGATCTCTGACTTCTTCTTGGTTCAATTTCCGCATTTACAATTGGTTCCTCGGGGCTTTCGTCCCTGAACGCCATCTCGTGTGTTCTTTTCCCAGAAGTCTTATCTGCTTCCCGTTTGTACGGAAAGATGTCTTCAAAGAACACAGCATCTCGAGATTCGATAATCATATTTACATGAATATCTGGTATTTCTGATTTATGAACCAGAAATCTGTAGGCACTACTATTCAAGGCATAGCCTATGAATATGCAGTCCATAGTTTTTGCTCCCAACTTAGTCTTTTTAGGTAATGGTGCCAGCACCTTTGCAAGGCACCCCCACATTTTGAGGTAATGGTAGGAAGGTGTCCTTCCATGCCATAACTCGAATGGTATTAGACCAAGTTTCTTGTGGGGTACTCTATTTAGAATATGATTTGCAGTTAATAGAGCTTCCCCCCACAAATTCTGCGGAGCTCCAGAACTTACGAGCATGGAATTAACCATCTCCTTCAAAGTTCTGTTCTTCCGTTCAGCAATTCCATTTTGCTAAGGAGTATATGGTGCTGTAGTTTGATGTATTATACCAAAACTAGCACATAACTCACTAAAATCATTTGATTCATATTCTCCGCCTCTATCGGATTTTAGAATCTTGATTTTCTTGTTGAGTTGATTCTCAACTTCGGCCTTATATGTTATAAACATATTTATTGCCTCATCTTTACTGTTTAAAAGATACACATAACAGTATCTTGTACAGTCATCAATAAAAGTAATGAAATACTTTTTACCGCCTCTAGTTGGCATAAACTTCAAGTCACATAGATCGCTATGAATTAACCCTAAAGGTTCTTTATTTCGATCTATTGAGTGAAATGAATTTTTAGCCATCTTGGCCTCAACACAAACCTCACACTTGGGAATTTCTTCCAAGTTGAGTTTAGGAATGTATCCCAGATTAGACAAGTTTTTCAAAGACTTGTAATTTACATGCCCTAATCTAGCATGCCACAAAATAGGAGACTCAAGCAAATAAACAGAAGAATTTCCTTTATTTATTAGCTTCGGGTACAAATACACGGACTTTTTATCTACCACTGCAACATTGGCTTTAAAAAGTCCATCAACAAGATAGCCCTTACCCACATACATCCCTCCCTTAGTAAGTACAAATTTGTCGGATTCAAATACCATTCTAAATCCCTTCTTACTAAGTATTGATCCAGAGATCAAATTCTTGCGGATGTCTGGAACATGAAGCACATCGTTAAGAGTAAGCTCTTTCCCCGATGTCCACTTCAGGATGACCTTGCCCTTTCCTTCAACCTTTGAGGAAGCTGAATTACCCATGAATAGCTGCTCATCTTGCTCTAGCCTTTGATATTCTGAGAATAACAATTTCTCCGAGCAGATGTGCCGAGTAGCTCCCGTGTCTACCCACCAATCTTTATTATTGGTTGTCAGATTCACTTCTGACACCACAGCTGAAAGACTTGGTGATTCATGGTTGGTCATGTTTGCCTGTGGGTGGCTCTTCTTGTTCCCCTTAAGACGGCTGCGACATTCATTAGCTTTATGTCCTTCTTTGTTGCAGACATAGCAGGTTCCTTTGAAGCGCATGCTTTTGCCGTCTTGGGCCTTGCCTTTGTACCCCTGGGATGTCTTCTTCCGCTTCAAGCCTTTGGAAGTAGACGCTTTCCCCTTTGAGTCCTCGATCACATTAGCTTTTGCTTCGTAGGAGTTCTTGCTGGTCCTTTTCTCGGACTTGCGGTTGTCCTCCTCGATACGAAGCCTCACAATGAGATCCTCCAACTTTAGCTCCTTTCGCTTGTGCTTCAGGTAATTCTTGAAATCTCTCCACGCAGGTGGGAGCTTCTCCACGATTGTTGCAACCTGAAAAGTTTCAGGAAGAATCATACCTTCGGCCTCTATTTCGTGCAAGATAAGTTGGAACTCTTGCACCTGACTGATGACAGTCTTGGTATCCACCATTTTGTAATCCAGAAATCGTCCTACGACGAATTTCTTGGTACCAGCATCCTCAATCTTGTATTTCTTGTCAAGACTGGCCCATAACTTCTTTGCCGTAGTGATTGGACTGTAGACATTATAAAGAGAGTCATCCAGTCCATTAAGAACATAATTTCGGCAAAGGAAGTCATATTGAGTCCATGCATCAGTTGCGGGCTCTGGTGGATCTTCTTCCAGGAATCTGGCCAGATGAAGAGTGGTCAAGTAGAAGTACATCTTCTGTTGCCACCTCTTGAATTCTGTGCCATCAAACTTTCCTGGCTTCTCCGGCTTCGGGTTAGGAAGTGGAGGAGGCATCAAACTTTGGAGCGGCATGTTTGTTGCCTTACTTGAGCTATCTTGATTTGTCTCAGACATCTTCTGCAAGTTCAAGCAGAACTGAAGTTAGTAACTTCAATAATAATTGTCTTAAGATTGTTGGGTATTTCTGCTTAACAAGAATCAATCTGACAACTAATCAAGATCACTGAGATATCAACAATCTAATTGGCCAGGTCGGCAAATATCAGGTGGGAGGTTTTCCGTTCAATAGAACGTTCCTTAATTTAAGAACCACCTTTCAATTTCCTTCCTTGGTTAAAGCACCAATTAGACTGAATCTAAGTCAGTCTCGACTGAATCTTAGTCAGTCTCGATATACTGTAAAGTATATCCCCTGTATAAAGGACTTAATCCACTTATACAGTATTTAGAGTGAGGTACGCTTAGAGCGAATCTCCTTAAGACAATTACGTCCCCCGCACCGGTGCTAACGGGATAATGGACGCTGGTCTCCCAAGATACAACACTCTTTCACGGTATTTGGATAGCACTACCAAATCACCGTACGGTCGAACCGTAGTCAACCAGTACCTTCACAGGATCGTTGAAGCAGCGGTACAAGGACAAATTTCAAACGAATATTTGCCTTTACTCTTCTGGAGGAGCACCCACTGTTGAGGACGATGGAAGGTTGAAGAATATTCTTCTTCAGAAGTCTTAGATTCAGACAACAATTCTATAAAAGAATATGTTGAATTTTCTAAGCCTTCTTTCAGAATGACTTTTGCAGAATCTCCGTTGGAGTCGCTTCGGAAACTGAGTTACGGATTTCCCATTTCCCTATTTGGAAGTCACTTCAGAACTCTACTTCCCAGTTCTGAACGCAGAAAATTGAAGTTCAGAACTCAGAGAGAGAGAAGAGAAGTTTTTGTTGTTGGTGTTGTAGATTGTGTGTTTCAATTGAGAATATGGAGGGCTATATATATAGCTTTCTAGGAGAGGGCCAACAGGTTTGAACCCAAACCAAAGGTTGCAACTTTTGGCCCAGCAGACGTGTCTGTTGGCAGCCCAACAGTCGCAACCGTTGACGCGGAGCGGACTGTTTCGCAACCTTTGGCTGTCCAACAGGTGCGCAACCTTTGGCAGTCCATCAGGTGCGCAACAAGAGCGGGTCCTTGGAACCTGATTCAAAAAGAATCAGGCAAGGTAGGGAACTCAGACTCAGACCCGAGCCCAGCAGACTCAGACCCGGACCCGAGCCCGGTCCGGCTCCGGCGCCGCCAGCGGCGGCGCGCGCGTACGTATGTACGTTCATAGTTCCCTCCTTTTCGCGCGCGAAAACTCCAAGTACCCAAAGGGCACACCCTTTGTTCTCAATTTTCTCTATTTATACACCATGAGCTTCCATCCCACGACCAATGTGGGACTAAATGCTTTTAGCTACCTTTAGTCCCATTTGGCTTTGAATTAGGTAATCTTTGGACTTGAATATCTTATTCATTCGAAGTCGGAATTGAACATGTGAATATACCACGTTCATCACAAATGGAAGGAGAACACACTCCTACCATCATCCGGTTGATTTAATCAACGGATCTCGCCATAATTCAACTCGAAGATTCACCTTTATACAATTCCAACACCTTTCACATGTGCAATCAAGACTAATCATGAATCCCATCCCATTGGGTGATTGAGATATGAGGAGGGGACAAATCAAATTTTGCACCGTCTTCTGAAAGTACTTTCTGAACAAAAGTTTTATACTACCTCATTTTCAAATTATTCATCTCTGTTTCATAAATTGCAAAATATCCTCACGTATTATTCTCTCCGTTCAAAAATGAAAGTGTTTTTTAATCAAAATTTTATCTCAAATAAGTAGTTTATTTTGAATCTCAGTATATTTTTACAATTTTCAATATTATTTTTATCATTCTCAATATATTTTTACCATTCTCAATATATTTTTATCGTTTCTAATATCACTTTTTATTATTCTCAGTACCAATTTCATCATTTTCAATGCTATTTTTATCATTCAAATTTTAACTCTTTACAGCCTCTTAATTCTCGTCTCCGATAAAAAAACGACCAGTAAAAGCAGACGGAAGTGGTACTAGAATTTCATAAAAACTTCTTGCGTCAGAATGAATTAAAACACCTCTTATATTTTATTGAATTTAACGGAAACAACTTTGTACTATTATAAAGTTTAATAATAATAAACATTTTTGCAAGTATCTTCTTAATATAGAGGTATAATTTTTTTTGTAGTGAGCAAGAGGTCTGTGATTTAAATCTCTATTATATGAGATAATAAAATTGTAGTGGTCAACTTCCGATCCCGAAGCGAGATCGTAACACGTGGCAAGCCCGGAAATATAACGAGAGACGATTGGCATTCGACCGTCGACCGATTGCCTACGCCATCCAACCTCAAATCAAGCGCCCAAGAGGTCTGGTTCAATCCTGACTCGTCGGGCCTAACATCACCCCAAGTCAAGCGTCCAAGAGCTCGGATTCAACTCATACTCATCAGTTCCAACATCACCTAATATCAAGCGCCCAAAAAGCTCGGGTTTAACCCAGACTCGTCGACCCGACATCACCTCTCGAACCACCGATGAGCCCAAATTCCCTTCGACATTGAAAGCTTATGGAAGACTCCTCCACCACAACCTAGCGACGAGATTCTCAAAACTATCAGGTTAGATCTCAACTGCGTAGATTGAATATATCTTATCTCCATCCAATAAATCTTATCTCCATCCAACATATCAGTTGTTGCGATTATAGCCAACTGTCCCAGATTAAACAGCTATCCAAATTTTTTTCTCAGGTATAAGTACTTCACCTTCTTCAACGAGAGAGAGGTTGATTCGTTCAAACCCCTGACACACTTGTAATCACAGAGTACTCAACTCACTTGTAATTCCTTCAAATTAGAGTGGAATCTCTCTCCTGTGGGTTTTTCCTTTTAGGTTTACACGTAACTCTCTATGCGTTTGCTGTGATTATTTGTCTGTGCGTTTTCTGTAATTTTGATGCACGTGAGAAAATCCTCAGAGAATTTTCCACCGCAAAAATATTAATAAATAATAATAAATCTTCTTGCTCTATTGGATTTGATACACAACACAATCACACTATATTTAAGATATGAAAAAAAAAACACATGTTAAACTTAAATTTGACAGATACTATCACACCTTATTATATACCGAATATTTTCTATTGAATTGTATAGAATAAGAGTTCATTCTTTCTTTTTTCCCCAATAGAACAGACGCTAATAGCAGGTAGGGGTGAGCATCGGTCGGTTCGGTTCGGTTTTTGCTAATTTTTGTAAAACCGAACCGAACCGATTAGACTTACTAACCGAACCGAACCGAACCGACTAAGTTCGGTTCGGTTTTTCGGTTTTTTCGGTTAGGCCAATATTTTCCCATCATTTCTTACATTTTTTAATCACCATTATATTATCATCCTTTAATATTCTAATCTCAAATATTCAATACCCAAATTAAAAATAAGAAAAAGACCTAACCTTAATGTGAATTAAAAATTTCATATTCTAAAACTTTTACGCTATATTTGGGCTCTTATATCAAGACTCACATAATTATTACTAACTTTTAATGGCAAGAATGAAAAAAAAAAAAGAACTATATTAATATAAATATTATTCTTAATTGTGATGGTATACTTAACATAACTTTCACATATTCAACATAAAAAAGATGGTACTGTTAGAAGTAATGAGATAAGTTTTCACTAGTTTTTGTTATGAACTATATGATTCACTAAATTGAATTTGGGTGGGATGATATATAGGGTAAGAGATTCGGTTCGGTTCGGTCAAGTTCGGTTTTTGAAACACAAAACCGAAATCGAACCGAACTAGAGCGGTTCGGTTCGGTTCGGGTTCGGGTTTCGGTTTTTGGTCGGTTATTTCGGTTATAACCGAACTCTGCTCACCCTAATAGCAGGGGATTTTCAGCAATTTAAGCTTATCAACAGAACTAGGATTGGGCCGGATCCAGTGCCAAACGAGCTGCAGCCCATCTAAGACTCGGCCCAGACCTGGCCAATAAATGCTTTGACTGGGTCCACAGCCTAAACCTTGTGAGAGTTCAAAAAACTGGGAAAAAAAACTTGAATAGAAACGACTTTTTTGTAATCTGACCCCCATTTCCATTTCAATTTGGGTGGCAGCGCAGCGCGCAGCGCGATGAACCGCATCTTAGCATCACGTCTCGTGTCCTTCTCTAAGGTCGGTTGAAGCTCTTCACTTGATTAAAAAGCTATTTTTATTTAATTTGTGCTCTTTTTTTTTTAATCTTAGCCCTAGTTTTTTTTTTGGTTGCAGTTGCCTCTTCTGTTCTCCTCTACATCGTTCATCAATCATGGACGGTAATCTTCAATTTCCTATTGTTTGATGATGATATCGATTTATAGGGAAATTTCCCAAATAAGTTGCAATGATTTGAAAGTTTGATTCGACTTATTGTAAATTTATCCGTACAGACATCATAGTATTATGCAAGATTACTATCACTTTAATAATAATTTAGCTTAATTTGACATGAATTTTATTCAATTTGTGATTGATTTTGCATGTGCAACTAATTAGAGTTTGAATCAAGATGTGATTTTTACAATTATGTGGACAGATGCAACCAAATGAAAATGGAAGGATTGTGAAATGATTTATGCATCTTTTGTCCCTTGGGTAACCATGGGCGTCTTGAGATGGGAAAGGAATTTTTTGTTGCAGTCAGTAGAATCATGAATACTAAAATTTTATTGTGTGATAGAGTAACGCGCATCTCAACCCAAAAAAAATAAATAAATAAAAATAAATAAATAAAAAAAAAAACTTGTGTAGAATTTAATGGATAGGTTTTTTGGGGGAAAAGGAATCAAATTGATGAGCAATAAATGTTTAGAAGAAGGGTTTCTTTTTTTTTTTTTTTTTTGGGTTGGGTTGGGGTTGGGGGGGGGGGGGGGGGGGGGGGGGAGGGGGGATGCCATCTGCTATCAGGTGAATTTCCCGTGTCTATTATAACTAAATTATGACTTAAAGTACTAACAATTGTCAAAATCTAATCGGAATATTTTGCTGTTAGCGAACAGTGACGGGCTTCTAATAAACTGGAATGTTAATTACCTGATGCTTGAGGAAAACTATTCTTGTTAAACACATCCTGGAAAATCTAACTATTTTATTGATCCCTTGAGGGTCTTTAATTAAACATTTGTTTGGTTAGTAAGCATTTGGGTGCTTGGAATTTATTATTCAAAATTTATATTTTGTTGCATTAAACTGATTTGGATATCCAAGTTGAAACCTTTCAGCTGTTGTTTCCTTGTGAAAGGAGAGCATATTGCGATATGAAGATCTGAGATTTGAAATTGTGTTTTAATCGAGCTATCCCATTACATAGACTGGATTCCTTAAGGACTTTATGTGGGCTTGTTTGTTTGTCCAAATACAACGTGAAGTGATTCATTGATGACTGTTAGTCGACTTTTCTCCTTTCTCTCTCTTCTTTTTGGTGGAATGTTGGGGGCTGTTTGCAGGGGTCTGCATGTTCTGTGTTTTCACTTATGGCTTGTTAAGATAGGGAAAATTCCTGTGCTTCTTTTCTCCTTTAGGATATGGCTAATTCAGTAATTCCTAAATATGTCTGTCTAAGCTTCCCTTTAGTCTAATCTTCACTTAACTTTTCCTCTCCAAACGTTGGGCCAATCCTGAAATAAGAAAATAAGTTTCTAACTCATCCCTGTCTCTTGCAACAAGATTATTGCAAACAGAAACCTTTTGACTACTCTCTCTCTCTCTGTGTGGGTGTGGGTGTGGGTGTGTGTGGGTGTGTATTTACATATGTATATATGGATGTATGCCTGTATGCGTGCGTGGATGTCTATAATGTAAACATCTCTGCTGACAGCTTAGTTGAATCATTCTAAATTGATGTATTGTAGTTAACTGAAAAGTCAAAACTTCTGTTTTGGGAACACTTTGCCTAGTTATCCAAACTTCTCTGAAACCTTTTAGAATGGCTATATCGTCCAAATAACTTCGTCCTTGGTAAACCAAATTCATTCCAAATAAGTCTACCACAAATAAAACCATTGGGAAAATGGCCCAACCATCCAAACTTCCTTTAATAGGATAGTGTGAGCTGTTGTAGGTAGTTATGGATATTATCCAAGCTTGAAGTAGAGCTTAACGGTCATTGCCAGTATTACTTCCTGCAGCAAAGTTGTGTGAGTTTGGATTGCTATATTGGTACTAGATTTGTGGCAGCGTGATCTTGGAGTGATATTATGTCAACAAATAATTGATATGCAACTGTTGCTCGTCAGTCTCTCTCCCTTACTTCTATACTTCCGATGTCCATTTTTTTTCTCACTTCCTTCGACCTTCACCTATTTTAAAGTTTTTTCTTGTGTTCCTACAGTTCATGCTCTCAAGTATCCAAGATCCATCCGAACTTTGTTGAAGTACCCCCAAATAGGAGCCTTTGCTATGCTTTTAGTTCTTGTTCAGCATCCCAAGGTGCGCGTTAACTTTGCCAAAGTCCATAGGTTATTATTGTACTGCAAATTTTGATGCCTTTCATATTGCAATGGAAGTATATTGTCTTAGATGCGTTCGTTCGACTTTTCTTTCTATTGATATTTCAAATCACCAACTCCTTTGAGTTTGTTAGAGATGCAAAATGGGGAATTTTAATGGGTGATTTCCAACATATCTCGTTTTTCATTTATATATTTATGTTAACAGCAAAGCTCTCTTTACACTTCTATGGATTGCGGTGGAGCATTCGAGCATTTACTGGATGGTTATTTTGTTAAATCTTTTTAATGCGTGTGGAATCTTGCATCCTTTTAAACCAAAAGTCATACATAAGAAGGTTAAGTGTATGGAGCATCATCTGAGATGTACACTGTGATGGGAACATTTCTCCACACAAGTATTTGAACATTATGATGTGTTCACTATTATTGAGATTGTATGTGGTTGTTTTTATTGGTGAAAAAGGTGATTTCCTTTTAACAGGGTAGCAGCTGCATATCTTTATTGTGTGTGGTTACTACCTGTTTTGTTATGTTGTTAGCTTTTGGATTTCCTCGGAATTTTTGCTGCTTCAGAAGATAATTGTTGAACGGAAGATAGAACTCTGAAACTCCAATAAATTTAATATAGTTATAGTTAATTAGACCCGACATTGTTCTTTTATATTGGAAGGCCTTTTTGCACCTGGGAGTTGGAAAATCCGTTCAAGCTTGCATATGTTCATTAAATGGTTGGGTTGCTAATCTTTTTGTTATGTGTTAAATGCATGTGTCTTTTGGATAAGTTCATATATGATATATGAGATGCTGAATGGTGTGACTTCTTTGTTCATTTATGCCTAACTATATTTGGAGTTGTTTTATACATTTATCGATGCCTGAGGAATATTTAATTCTTTCTATCTAAAATTTATGTGCTAATCCACAGATTTGACAATCAAAAAGTGTGTGCCATGCAACTCAAAAGATATCCAGCCTATGTCTGAACAATCAGCACATGAACTACTCCCACAGGTTAGATCATGTTTGTTAGGCTCTTTCTTTATGTATCTTCATAGTTCTGGTCTCTTTTGTTTTTTTTCCTTTAAAAAAAAAAAAAAAAAAAAAAAACTAGGTACAAGGTTGGACCCTGTCAAGTGAAGATGGCATAATGAAGCTACATCGATCATGGAAAGTGAAGAGTTTCACCAAAGGGCTGGAATTCTTTCAGCTTGTTGCAGATGTTGCAGAGGCAGAAGGTGCTGTCAGCATCTTCACTGTCGTTTGGTTATTTCTCTCTTTACTGCATAGCCTTCAGCTTTAGGCACCGACTATCTACTGACTAGTGACTAGTTGAAATGCTTTCTTTTGTTGAAATCTCTATTACTATTCTTCTTAATGTATACTTTGAATAAATTTAGATGCAAACCAAGTTCCGGGAATACACTTAGTATGTTATATCCCAGATATGTATATTTGAGATGCTTTTATGTTGAAATCTCTACTGCAATACTTCTTAATTTATGCTCCAGAAATTTTTAGAAATAACTTCAGACGCAAAACAAATTATTGGAATACACTTGAATATCATGTACACCTGCCTATAGGCTAAAAATCCTCCATAATTTGGTGCTTATTTTAGCTTATATGGGGTTTTGTTGTAAGGTCCTATATACATTTTTTGACCTGCTCTTGTGTTTCATTGAAGTTTTATCCAGAAATGGCATCTATTTATGATTTTAAGATCCAAGTGGGGTGCCTGGGGCATCTTCTGTATAAATATCTTTTCCTTTTTGAGATTTTAGTTCTTTATATTATTACATTTCTCTAGCGCATTGTAAACTAATAAATTTTGTCAAAAGGGGGTCCATCAATTAGCTAATTAATTTGTGTCTTTGGTGGGGGTGGGGGTGGGTGTGTGTGTGTGTGTGTAAGCATGCTATCCAGGTCCATCAAATTCCAGTTTTTTGTTCTCTTCTCCATGTGTTCTAGATATAGGGATGCTCATTGTGTAGGGATACTCATTGACACTCTGAAAAGAGACCATGGCATTTGATATAGTTCAAGAGATGTATTCTTTTGTATCAATATGAGGAATTATTTTTTCAGTGATTGGATTAAGTAAATTCTTCTTTAGACTCAGGTGTGTTCTCATGTTGGTTAAAAGGTTTGTGTCAGTTCGAGTAGTACAGCTGGAAGTTTCTGTAAAGAGCTTATACAGCTTTATGTATAGGTTTACCCTAACTCTTAGATCCATCTCTTTCCAGTGGATCCCAATTCTATGCTGTCTATCATCTCATCTTTCTATTTTCTCGTCAAACCTGTTCCATCGGTTTTGTGGGACTGCGATCTTTGGGTGTATTGCTTATTATCAAAGACCAAACACATTCTTTCTTTCTTTCTTTCTTTTTTGGAAGAAAAGACTAAATGCCACAACTGCAAAATATACATGTGAGCAACTTGTCTCAAACATTTATAGTACCAAACAAATTATGCATCAAGACGAGGACATATTAGCATGAGAATTAACAATCTAACATATGTGCTAATTTAATGAGGCTGCACCTGACACTGGGAAAATTATGTAACCATCTCCTTAGGTTTCCAACTCCATTTTAAAATTTTCCCTTTGCCTGAGAGTCCAAGAAGGTTAGCTTGGTGGAGACTGCCAGCTGATAAGTATGTTGTAACAAAATATTAAATGCATGCATGGAGCAAAAAAAAAGAGTCTTCTTTTGTTTCAAATTGTGTGATATTATTCTAATTGTAAAAGTTGTATGAGTTATTTGATTGCATGCAACAAACGAGGGTTTTTTAGTAGTTTCTGATTGTATGCTGCTGTTTCAGGTCATCATCCTGACCTTCATCTGGTTGGTTGGAATAACGTCAAAATTGATATATGGACTCATTCAGTTGGTAAGATGATTATTGGGTTAAGATTTCCAATATCCATACTGTACACACGCACACCCACCCCTACGAACAGACACACACACCCACCCACTCACACACGGATACAATGAGAAAATATTCTTGCTTTTTCCATAGTTTTCCTGATGAGAACATCACGCCAGTTGCCAGTGGTTTTTCATGCCTTAGTTTATTTTGAGTTATTTGTTTTATTTATTTTGCTTTTAGTACCACATTAGTTATATCCGAAAAATAGACTCTTGTAAAGCCTATAAAAGGCCCCCTAGACTTCTTTATGAGTAGACAATGAATAATTAAAAAAAATTTCAGTTAAATTCTCTTGAGAGTGCTTTTGAGTTTTGGGTGTGAAACCCGTGGTGCAAGAGGTGTGAAGCCTGCGTAAGAGGTGTGAAACTCAAAGTTATCTGGTGATTGCGATCCTGTATTACATCAATTTAGTATCAGAGTTTTGGTCCAAATCCCCTTCGAATTTCTCTTTTCCCCAAATCCTAGATCCAGATCTCTACTTTGAAAAAAAAAGAAAAAAGAGAAAAAAATAGAAAAAACAAAACAAAAAAAGAAAAAAAATTTGATTACTTTTCACGTGAACAGTAACCGCCCAGTTACTGTTCTGTGAACAGTAACCTCCCATTTCCCCTCAAAGTCACAACTTGTCCGTTTTGGAGCTTGTTTCAGGCCCATTCGGAGTCTGATTCGAGTTCTGTCTGAAGTAATAGGTTGGTAGTTGAGTCCCGGAGTTACTGGTAAAGTTTTACAGCTTTTTTGGAGCAAATCTGATCTCTTCAAGCCTCTGTTTGGAGCCTAATATTGTTCGTACAACAGAAGAGCAGGTGTTTCGGGCCCTCTTTTTCATTCTGATTTGAGCTCAGTTCGAGGTATCTTTCTTTTATTTCATACTACTGCTATTTTAGGACTTTGTGGGTGATTTATTCTCTACGGTATGGGCATTTTGGGTGTGAACGACTCACCCCTCAGGTGATAACCTAACTTGAGCTGAATTATTAACTGTTAAATTACTTATAACTACTATTTGGATTGCGATAATTTGTTGGTTGAAATGTTATTTGCTTCTATCTAGTAGTTGCATCTGTGTATGTCACTTTTCATCATTTTAGTAGTGCATTTTCTTTACATTTAGAACTTGAACTCTATGATATTTATATTTAGTACATGCATTTATTTTGCTTGAGTTTAGGATTCTCCATTGCATCTGCTTGATTGTTGAATTTTGCATGTAAACTATCATGACCAGTCAACATTGTAGGGACCACCTCGTAGACCAGTTACACAACCTCCATCAGGGTCATATGTCTGTTCAAGATTACATTGCCATATTTAAGGATTTAACTCGTCGTAGTGAAGTGAGATAGCACTATTCTGAGGCTATAACTAGGTTTATTTGGGGTTTGAGGCCCAAATTACAGCGTGCTTTGATCACTTGCTCTTATGATTTAGACACTGTTGATGAGACCTTTGATGTTGTATTAAAGTTAGACTTCACTTTCAAACAATAGTCAATGCCAAGACCCGGTGTTCTAAGTGTGAGGGATATAGACATCATGATTATCAGTGCCCCTGGAGAGTCAACATATTAGAATTGTGCCTATTGATGATGTTGATGATTAGAAGGTTGCTGAGGATGTCTAGGTTCCTTCTAAGACTGTTAGTATAATTGAGGACATATCAGTTGGTTTCGACACACCGATTATTGAGAAAACCCACGTCTTCTAATAGTGTCAGTAATGACGTGAATGTGAAAGTTGAGTCTAATACCACCACTGTACCTAATAAGCCGGTCGAGTCCTCTAGTGTTGAATATAGTTTTATGATTGTTCCCACTGATTCATCTTTTAGGGAGTCATCTGAATTTCTTACCAAGATCCAGCAGATGATTTCTAGTGCTTGATCTTTTTTTGGTTGTTTAGAGTTTGTGTCTGAGTCCAATGTACCTCCATCTGCGAGGTTAGATGTGTGTCCTCTGATGTGTGTCCTCTTAGGCATGCCCTATCTCTCATTTTCTCATAATTAGGAGTTATGCCTAGAATACCTATTGCATTGTATTTGTCTGTTGCACATATTAATGATATCACTAGGTCGATAGCAATTTGCAGTGACGTCTACATGTTTGCTGCAAACTCATATAGTATTTTGCAGAAATTTGCAGTTGATAATAAGACAATGGTTATGAGTCACTCTGAGGCCGCGAGGAAATTGCATGCTTGACGTAAAGATTTCAATAGGGCTCTGAAAAAGATTGCTTTCATTACTTACGAGTCGAATAACCCATGGGATCTTGGTATCAGCTCCGTCTTCGGTGAGGATGATGCGCCTCGCTCTACTCTCTGTGTCTTGATCGAGCTGCCAACTTTCACAGTTGACCCGTCACGGAGACCAGCTCCACCTCCACCACCATGATCTCAACGTGATGTATCAGTGTTGCTGCCACAACCACCACCTTGGCCTGATTGAGATACTTCGTGAGGAGAGTCCTCACTCAAAATGGTCAAGTTTTTCCCACCCCGGGAGAAATGATGAGGACATCACGCCAGTTGATAATGATTTTTCATGCCTTAGTTTATTTTGAGTTATTGTGTTTTATTTATTTTGCTTTTAGTATCATATCGGTTATATCCAAAAAATACTCTTGTAAAGCTTATAAAACACCCCATAGACTTCTTTATGAGTAGACAATGAATAATTAAAACTTTTTTCAGTTAAATTCTCTAGAGAGTGCTCTTGAGTTTTAGATGTGAAGCCTGTGGTGCAGGGGTGTGAAGCCCGCGTGAGGGGTGCGAAGCCCAAAGTTATCTGGTGATTGCGATCCTGTATTACATCATTTCCAGTCTTATTATGGTTGAATGATATCCTAGGACAATTCAAATGGTTTCTGAACATCCTTATATGGACAATACTTTTTACGTCTTTTGTTAGTAGTTACTTCTACGCAAGTATCATCTGTGAGGACAATTCAGAAGGCAGTTGGTGGCCACACATGTGGAGAGAGGAGATAGACTGCTCTCTGTGGGGCCCACTAACTGCACTGGACGGATTTCAGTCTTTCTCTCCCGTGCTTATGCGCGTCATGTCCTGGGGATGGGGGTGCTGCACTAGATTTTGGAAGCAGGGGTGTAGCCTTCCCCACCCCCCCAACTTTCTCAAGGATAATGAGAAAGTATCTTGCCTTGCCTGTATGCTTGATGTCTCGTGGATGGGTTGCTCCACATACTTTCTCAAGGATAGAGAAAAAGTATTTAATGGCACCATATACTTTCTTGAGGCAATTTCCTTTTAAGAAATTGTTGGGAACATGTGGTGTTACACACACAATCAAGAAACATGTCCAATAAATGTGCATAGTTCATAATTGAAATGACAAGGTCGAGATGGATGAATAGATTTATGACAACAGATAAACTCAGAAGATGTGGTACCTATTAGAAGAATAATTGGCCACTTGTCGCCTCTAGGGAATCATATGCCAAAGGCTAGGGTAGCACACAACTTCTAAACATGACAGACAAAGAGAGAGTAATGATAAAAATGGATAAAAGAGAGGACTATATGGATATTAGTTATGACTCTCATAAACAAATTAAGTTAACAGTGTCAAATTCCAAGGAACTCTTGGGTAAACAAATTGCACCTAGGAAAAAGGAGACAGGGGCATTCTAATGTATTATACCTGGTTCAGAATCTTGCAATCACAATCAGAATGAGTTGTACATTTTTGGTATCAGAATTGGCCATTTCTTCTTGGTGATACTAGTCTCGGCCAAAAAAAAATTAAAAAAAATAAAAAAATTTGAAATTTTTTGTTTAGAAAATTAGTAACATTTGACATATTCTTTAAACCATTATGGAATTCTAGTCACATTTCGACCATGGTTTAAAATATCAGTGTTTGCTGATAGTTTTTAGTATCAATATCATCAATATCATTCGGCAATATCGGCCCAAATGTCATTGTTGGGCGATATTATTATTGTTATTATCTATTGGGTTAATATCGGTTCCAATACCTCAAAACCCAAATCGACCTATATTTAAAACTATGATTTCAAGAAAATATTAAATACATGGTAGTTTATACAAACACAATGTATACATAGATAAGGTATTTCGCATGAGGTTAGTTTTGTTTTCAGAATTTCAGATTTTTATTTTTCCCCTCTCTTTCTTTCTCTCTCTTCTCTTCTCTTGATAAATTCGTCCTTCATTTGGATTCAATTTCTGTGTGAGGGATTGAGAGAAAATTGAGTTTATTTAAAGCACAACTCAACATAGGATTCTCTCAGTCACTTTTTCAATAGTGTGGGAACCGAAAGCATGGTTTGACGTGCACGCAGAGTGCTGGTCGGAGGCGTAGTCATGGTAGGAGACATGAGAATCAATTATCTCTAATATTTCTCTCTTTTCACTTTCTTTTTGCAAATTGGGAAAGCAAAATGAGCTACTATATGTGAACTAACCTTTTTTCTGCAAAAATATTTGCCTGCCACAATACATAGTTAATATCGGTCAGTATCAGGCTCGTATCAGCCGATATGAGCTCGATATGTGTCGGTATTTAATCTGCATCGGTGATTCCCACCCGATACCTCTGTTTCCGATTTCATGGAGCAAATATTGTATCGGGTTTAACCAATCCCGATATAATACTTTGGTTTGTATTGGAATTGGCGGATTCTTCAAATCATGGACATTTAAAGTCCTTTCTTATCATCTTGAAAATAGAATGCAATGTAGGAACAACTAAATGCACCTACATTCTAAGGGTGATGCTAGAGAGTGCCGTGAGGGCTTATTCATTTAGACTCACCGATTAGTACTTTTTTACACTACAAGAGGACCTAGCATCTGAGACCATACGTTGAGGATTTTAAAGCTATCTTTAATGGCCCAATAAAAGACGGTTAGTTAGTCCCTTGGAAAAGACTAATCAAATTGAGTAATCATAAATTAAGTTGGTCATGACCTTTTTTTCTTGAGTGAACATTGGTAGTCATCACAGGCAAATTAAAGATGGCACTGAAACAAACATCCTTATTTTTATGACAGAATAATTAAAACAATAGATTTAAACTCTTTTCCCTTTGTGTGCAATCAGTTCTTCAAAAAGTCTTCAATGTCACTGTGTAACCCCTTTCTCCTAAAAATTTTCCCCTTTGTCACGTAATGCATTAGATATAAATAATTTTGGACCTTTTAACGCATGAAAATTTGTCGCAATGAATTTCAGGGATGGATGGCGCTTCATTGTAGCAAGTAAATGTATCGATTGACTATCTGAATCTTTTCGTGTGCGTGTGCGGGTGTGTGCAAGTTCCATCCATTGACCATCTGAATCTTTTCGTGTGTGTGCGTGCGTGCCGGTGCGTGCAAGTGCCATTATGGCACTCTGTTAGTGGGCAAGAGGTGCCCTAAGCCACGGCTTATTATCCGCGCACAGTTTTATCTTCAGATTCTTTTTGAAGTTGCACAAAAGAAAGAAAAACTAGAGAAGGGATGCATTTTTGCTGTCATCAGATATTATATCATTTGTTCTTGTTTCCTATTTTACTTTCTTCCCGCTCGCTAACACGGTTATCTTACTGTTTCGCAGGGGGGTTGACAGAAAACGACTTCATCCTTGCTGCAAAGATCAATTCTCTCCAGTTGGAACATCTCCTGAGGAAGAAACCTACTGCCGCTTAGGACTCTATGTACGTCCTTTTCCACTGCAACTTTTGTACAATAAACTTTTCATCTGATCTCGATCGTCTTGGTTTTGGTTTAATCTTGACCCAGTGTCTGTGTGATGGGTTTACTGTGCATAATAGCAGATTGTGTACTGTCTCTCCTCTTTTTGTTGCTAGAAAACTATTTTGGATTTGACATAATCATCAGCTTGGATCAATCATTTCTCTGTGATTAAAACTGTATGAACACCTGAGGGAAGTTGCCGAAGTTATTTTCAAGCAAGACAAAAATTTTGATTTATTTTCAAGCTATTTTTAGCAACGTGTGATTCTCCATCGATTATATAAACTAGCTAGCAATGATTCTCTTTCTTTTGGTCCCACTTTATCTCATCTATCTACTAACGTTTCAATTTTATTATGCAAAAGATACAACAAAATAGTTTCATCACATTTGAAATTAGAGTGGATGGATGATGAGCAATGTGCTAAAACTCAGTTGTACATGGCAAAAGCATGGTCTCCCCACAAATGGACTTTGTTGCCAGACTTGCTGTACAGATCAATGGTAAACCTATCTTCCCAAGAGAAGATCATCATATTTCTCTTGGGAAATATTATATTATGTCGAACATAGGAAAGTGATGGATACATAGCTAAGATTAGTTAATGCATTAATTAGAAAAAGTGACAGGGTTTATAGAATGTGGCAATTAGGACCAGAGAGAAGGCTAATCGAACGTGGATGAAAGCGATAAAAAAGATATGTTAGTTCTTTGTGTTATTTGATAGGTGGCTCTTAACAGAGTTGGATGGAAGGAAAGGATTCATGTAGCTGGCTCTAAATACTTGAGATAAAGACTTTATTGCTGTTACATCATCACGCAAATTTATGTGTGCACGTGCACGTGCATGTGCGATTAAAAGTGCAAATTTTGATGAACTTCAACAATCCAAACCTGAACTTGAAGAAGAGATGATAATGACCTGGAAACTGGGAAATATTCAGCAACATTCCATGTTGCTGAACAATTGTGGAACTTAACAAGAAAACAGAAATTGCTATAATTTAATTTTTTTTTTCCCCATTGGGGGAAGGAAAAATAGGAGTTATAAGTTTTCAAGGACAAAAATAGTTATCTGCTTTTTCAAGAAAAATAGAATGTTGTAGATGGAAATATAATTCATCTGCAGCTTGAACAGTTCTTCATTAAGGTTGCAGTAAATTTATTGAACTTGCACTCTTTCTGTACCAGTTGTCTAGTAATAAGCACATCACTTCTCAATTGCAGTGGAAACATCAGCAGCTTCACCATCATCAATTTTCCTGCCATCACCCTTGAGAACCACCTTATCTGAGCTCCTGAACCGCGCTGCTAGCCGAGCAAGAAATGTAGCACTTACCCGATTCATTCCCTTCAAGATGGCAGCCCCAAAGAAGAATTCCATGACCAAGGCCACGGTGAGTTCATCCCACATCATCCAACTCCCCAAATCCTTTAGTATCAGATTGATGTAGTAGAATGTGGAGAGCATTGTGAGTCCCATTGTGACTTTCAGAGAGTGAATGATTCGTCATCCTTGCCGATCTTGTTCTTCTGTTTCTTTGCGAATTCGACCACACTGGAAGTAAGGCGCGAGAGAAATCCGTGCCTCTTGACAGTCTGTGATTGAACCAGCATTTTTAGAGTCATTTGAGTTAGCTAGTGAATGACTGTCAGAGTTGGAGTTGTTGTTTGTTTGTATGACTGAGAGCTTTGTGTTGTGATGTGTAAATATACGAGCATGGTTAAGTCAAAGAGTCAGCAGAGAGAATCTAAAGACGAGTAATCAAAGGTCAGAAACGAGTGAGCAGACCATAGACCATAGACGAGAGAACGAAGATTGAAGCACGTTGATTAGCAAAGGGAAGGGCATGAGTGATCAAGTGTCTGAGAGTGAACAAGATTACTTGTGTTCTCTGATCTCTAATTTCAATCATGAGTACTTGGCAAGATTTAAGTGGTGAATTTTGGTGTGTGGGTATTTGATCCAAGCACTCAAATAAATTCTATGGAAAAAGGGCCAAGATTTTATAAATAATGATACTAACCTTGTGCACGGAATGTACGAGAGTACTTTATTGTATTTAAGATTATAGAAAGCAAAAAAAGGGTTATTTGGTGAAGGGAAGCTTTCCACCCAATTATTCATAATTTTCAATGGGATTACAGGCAGGAGAAGATGGAAGAAAGACAACACAAACTACAAACCTGCATGCAAAGCAATGTGAACTTGGAAACCAAAAGAATTAAGCATGCTAGCATGAGCATTTTTTCTACTTAATATGAACTTTCCTCTTTGCAAATTGCTAGTGATCAAAAGTGAGAGATACCTACTCCTTTTCATTAATGTGCATATAAATAAGAACAAAACATAGAGGAGAAACGAGATACAAACTCAACAGCAAGAGAGTATCACATGCCCATTAGAAAGATGAAGAAACAAACAGTGTCTGTTTCAGTAACTGGCAAAAGAATTTACTTGACCCTTACATGTACGAGAGAACTACACTGTTGGAACAAGTGAATTAACAACATCTTGGCTCTTAAGCAAATGAAGTTTGACAAATATCCGAAGATTTGTCACTGAAAATTTTCCATCTTGCACCCAGACTTGAAAACTTTTCTTGTCATATTGGCACTTTACCAAGATTTAACAATTTATTTGTTGGATCAATTGCAAAAATATCATTTTTTTCGTTGCCAGATCTAATGCTTACTCATTAAATCCAACACCTAATCTTTGGTGGCAATTCAAATCTAAGGATGGTAATTATTGTGATCCAACTCAGATTTGACCTAAAATTTGTGGGTTTGAGTTAAGCATATAATGATTTAGATCTTAAATGGACCAACCTACTTAACTCATGGATTAATGATTCGGGAACGGGTCTGAGGCTTGACCATTTAACTCGCTTAAGACTCAATTTAGTTAAGATATATATAAGCTTCAAAATCTTAGTGCTAGCATTTATTTCCTTCAAAATCATAAGAAACTTTTTCTTCACCACTCGAAATAGAGAAAGAGATGACAATTAGGTCTGCTTGGTCATGAGATAAACCACAACAAACTTACCATCTTTTTCACATCCAACTGAGTCGTTGTCACATTAAACCACTCTCTCTGAAAAGTAATTTGCCATCTTTTCACGTCATGAAGAGGTTCATATCGCAAAGATAGAAAAATCAATATCTTTGCGGTCTAAAAAGATTGAGCAATCATCCTTTGAGGTTCCTATACTTCGTTACTGTGTACACTAATTGTCATTTCACGAACTTTACTATCGCCGATCTTGGTATCAACAGCTTCACAATCTCTGGCATCATCAGGTATCATCTCTCTGCTTTTCTAGTTGACTCCAAAAACTTATGATTCTTTTCAAATTCTTTCAAGAAAGGTGTCAAATTTTAAGGGAGAAAGAGCCAATTTAAGGTATTTTGCATCAAAACTAATCCCACAATGAAACTAGTTCATAGTGGGAGACTGTCACGCCCCGCTTCCCAAATACGTGGAAACGGAGTCGCGACGAGAGTCGGCGACGTATAAACGCGAGAAAAATACCCTACGTATACATGCTAGGCCTAAAGTAACCTGAACAAGTTATAAATCTAAATCATAATAAATCAACGATCACTGCAATATCACACACACATGATATCATACAAAAAGAACTGGAATAAAAATTGAATCTGATATACATGAATCAAGAAAAGTGCAGAAACAGGAATAAAAAGATGTAAGAATATCAGAATCAAAAAGAGAGAAACTCAAGGCCCTTCGCAAAACGTATGATCACACGAACACCTGAATAAAAAGAAGGTGTCCAAAAACCTGGACGTGCGAATCTAGGATCGTCAGAAGTAACCTAATGAGTGTGTGTGTAAAGAGAAAGGTGTTCGTGCATAATAACAATGTAAGCAATAACAACATGATAACTGAAATAAAAGATAACAGAATAATCAATATCAAGAATAAACCTATGAACGATATATAACTAACATCATGATAAAAGGAAACAACTAATGTCAAGATGTGTAACATAGCATATTTCACCAATCTGGTATACAATCCGGTCACGTGTACGATCATATGTCTATCATAGTTTATATATGTACAGTCAAGTGACAACGATCAGTCACAATACACTATAAACATTTCATTATTATTTATTATGTCATCGAACACCAATTGCCACATGTAATAGACGCATCCCATATTACGCCTATCACACGTGTCAATCAGAGTCCTAAGTTATTGAAACTGATTGGTTGGAGATATTGTCTATACTTTAGTTGGGTTCCGTACATAACTGGAACTACGACCCAATCACCTAGCGCTGAACCAGGTCCTACCGCTAGGTAGTTAATAATAATAACAGTAATCTCACTGTGAAAACAGTGGAACAATAAACAGTACAGATGGGATGCCAGTCATTCCCGGGAACCCTGCAGTGGAACCATATCTCGGCTGCGCAACCTGTATCTTAGGTCCACCCAAAATATAGATGATGTCTTCTCCATCAATTTTCCCAATCACAGTGAAGTTATCATTTTACATTATTATTTAATTCAGTTAAAACGATCAATATTCATGTTACCTAGAATACTGAGACGATACAGTAACACTAACAGTACAATATAACGGTAAACAATAATCGTATACACGATAAACAATATAAAAAACAGTAAATAATATCAGTAACCGTATATACGATGAACAATAGAACTATACAGGGTGTTCTGGTCTAGCAATGCTTTCCTAGTGATTTCGGTAACATGAAAAGATACATATCAAGTTTGAATACTAATCAATAGACAGTCTCATTTAGAATTGATTAACATCTCATCCACTCATATAGGATATAACAGTAATGAATTCATCAACTCATAATCTTGATACCGTCATCGTGAACATCATACATCAAGCCTTGCTAGGGTATCTGATATAGTAACCACAATCTCAAAAGACTAATAATAAATCAGTTTCTCATCGCAATCGATCTCTCTAATCCTTGAGATCAACTAGGTTAAGGGATATCGAAATCACCAATGATGAGTAGAACATCCTCAAGATCAGACTTATCCAACAGAAATATAGATCATAACTAAAGAGTGTAACGTCGTCGACCAATATGAAATTTAGATCATCTCTACATCTAGTAGTCAATATCACTAAGGTCATCAATACTCATTCAAACTCATCAATGGGAGAATCCAGAAATAATAGTTCTGAACAGTCCAAAGTCAATCCCATCATATACATCAGAGTCAAGGGTATCATATTCACACACCTGAACATAATCCAACCATCATACATCCCATCTACATATCAATCGTACTTTCAATGAAAGGAATACTAAGCTCAGGTCAATTCTCATTCTAAGTTATACACAGATCCAAGTGTAGGTAAAACAGTCTATCGATAAAGCAACGTCATATCTAACACGTCCTCAATATCCAAATGAGTTCTGATCGGAATAATTACCAAACAATTTGTCTGACAAATACTTCACATAAAAATAGGCCACCTATCCTCAAATATGAATTAGACCAGCCAATCTGTAAATCAAAACAAGTAACAATCTGAGATATATCAATACTAAGCCTAAGCCAATGGTGTCGAATAACTAACACATGAAATAATGCTAACAAGCGCTAAAATAAACTATATAATTAAAGTGAACGCTCACTGATATCTCATGAAATAATATGCATAATCATACTTGTAAAATGTATCAGACGATCACATGAAATAATACGAATAGCTACACAAACACCTACTGGCAACAATAAATAAGGAAATAACATAAGAATAAATACTCACATGAAATGACGGATTTTGGGCCTGAATCGTTGTATGGTCTTCATTGCACGAACCGGCTTGGATCTTCAGATCATCTCGTAGGTCAGTCTTCGAACCGCCAGTCTATCGCACGAACAAGTCCGAATCGTTATAACATGCGACCATATACACACAGAAAGAGAGAGTGGGGAGGGAATTAATGTTGGCCCGGAGGCCTTCCTCTCTAGTTTTGATGATGATTAACTCATGTAGTTATGTTTACTAATATTCTTGTGATTTTAGTTACAGATTATTGATCAAGATATTAGTTGGTGATTGCTTCAAAAAGAGGTGTTTGGAAGCTTTCACATGGTGATTCCAGTGCCCGAGCATCAAGATCATACCTTTGCACTCGGTGGATCACGGTTTGGGATCGAGTCGGCTTGAAGATGAAGATCGTCAAGAAGACTTAGGTATCTTAGTTTTAGTTAGTGTGTTTTAGATCCATGTGTAAAGATAAGAATAGTTGATATGCTCAAGTGCACAATACACATACACGTTTTGGTTTTGATATTGGTTTTCATGAATAGCTTGATCAAAACAAGTTTACTTTGTTTTTATGTATATTAAATGTGTTCAATATACATACATGCTTACATGACTTATACAAACTTATTTTGACTTTCCTATTCATGTATTGAAAAATCAAAGTTTGATAAAATACATGTTTTGGTTTTTGGTAAAAATGATAAAACACAAAAATGGTTTCATATGCTTGATATTGAGTTGAAATGTTTATCACATGTTTATATATCAATGTAAAATGTTAAAAACTATTTTTGGGTATTTTCACAAGACTTAAAAGAATTTTTAGAAATATTTTAACATGTTTTTCTGACCCAGTTTCTGACCCAGAACTGTGCTGACAGACCTTGCCGGTCGACCGGGCGGTCGACCGACGTGCACAGACTTGTGCACGTCTGCTGGCACAGTGGGCCGGTCGGCCGGTCGACCGACCGGATCAGAGAGCCTTGCTCTCTGTATCTGGGCGGTCGACGAGCGGTCGACCGGAACAGAGAAGTCTGTTCTCTGTATCTGGGCGGTCGGCCGTGCGGTCGAACGGTTTGCCCAACGGTCATATTTATGACCGTTGGCGGTCGACCGGTCGGTCGACCGCCAGCCTGTCAGGCTGCCAGATCAGCCTAACGGCTAGTTTTCTGTTTGGGTTATAAATACCCCATCTCTTTGGGGATTTTGACAAGACTTTTAATAAGAAAAATTCCCAGTTTCTCCAGAGTTTAAAAGAAGTTTTCAAAGAGTTTTAAAGCTTAAAAAGATTTCATCTTATTATTTTTCAAGGGTTTTGAAAAATCAAAGAAAACTAGGTTTTGGGATATTGTTTGGATTTTCATTTTATCATCTACAAGAGATTTTCCAAGTAGTTTTTCTTTGTGATTTGCTTTCCAAAAACACCTTGATTTCCACTTGAGCTTATCTTCTATCCTATTCTATTTAGGATCTTTGTTTGTGAAAAAAGGAAAGAGGTTTGTGGTTGAGACATACCACTTGTTGTAAACCCTTGATTTCTTGTGTTGCTCCCTCTTTGGTAGAGGTTGAGGTTGTTGTATTGGGTTGGTGTTTGCTCCCTCTTTGGTAGAGGTTGAGGATTGTGGTTTGCTCCCTCTAGTGAGAGGTGGAGTTTGGTTTGTATCCCTCTTCGGTAGAGGTGATTGTGGTTGTTTGGTTACGGGCCTACCCCTCGGTTGTGAGGCGGTGTTTGAGAGAGGAGTTCGGTACTCCCTTTGTTGTAACAAATCTTCCTCGGTGGAGGTTCCCTCGGTGGGAGATAGTGGATTGGAAATCCTTCACGGTGGTGAAGGCGGGGATGTAGAGCTAGGGGCTCGAACCTCGAAACATATCTTGTCTTTGCGTTTGATCCATTGTCTCTCAACTCTATCTCTTTCATTTGTGCAAAGCATCATTCATATCATCATATCATATTTGCTTGTGTTGAGCATCGTTTCATATTGCCATATCCATTATATGCTTGTGTGTGTGCCTCACTTATACTTAACCACAAGAGCTTCATATAGCACCTCAACCCATATCTAGGGGAATCAAGAGGAGTTAGTCCAGAGCTCTTCACGGGGAATTCGGCTACACTTGTTGGTTGTATTAAGTGTGTTGCAAATTAGTTTTAAGCTTCCGCATTTAGCGCATTTAGTTTTATAGATTAGCTCTATCACCTATTCACCCCCCCTCTAGGTGATTTCAATTGGTATCAGAGCCTACGCTCCTGATACTTAGGCTTAACATCCTAGGAGTGAGATCCTTTGTTTGCTAATCTACCATTTGCATTTGCACATTTGTTTGCTTACACACATATAGTTTGGACCCTTGGACTTCATGACCCCACCTATATTTGACCCTTCCAACATTCTTGTTTGGAAGACTAGGATGTCCATCTATTTACAAACCCTAGGATATAAGGTTCACCTTGCCATTATCAAGGAATCCTACCTTAGTGATAGCAAGCATATAGGGGCCAATGCACAAGCCCTTGAGGCCATTAGAAGCACGCTTTCAAAAGATTATCTTATGCATGTTTCTAATCTTTATTCCGCCTTTGCAGTGTGGAACAAGTTGACAACAACCACCACCTCCAAGCTTCAAGTGCCAATTCAACAAGAAGAGGAGACTAGTGGAGAATCCGATTCACAATGCTTCATGATCCAAGGGAATGACTCCCTTGAGGTACAATCAGAAACTCAACTAGATAGTTTTGACTCTAGTTCTTCATGTGATGAACATATTGATGCCCATGCCTTGAATGAAGAACTTTCTATAGTTTATGAAAAATTGATAGAAAAATATAAAGTTTTGAAAAAGAAGACTTTTGTTTAAATAAAGAAAATGAAAAATTGTCTTCTAAACTTGATTGTGTTTTGCAAGAGAAAGTGGAGATCTATAATGAAAGGGATTCATTAAGGTCTCAACTTGATCTTGCACTAAAAGAAAATAAAGTTTTAAAATCTAAAAATGATTGTGAAACTCTTTTGAAGAATAATGATGTTTTGTCTTCAAAAGTTGAATTTGTTTTAAGAGAAAATGATTCTTTGAAAAGAGAAATTGTTTTTATTACAAAAGAATTAGAAATTTGTTTAAAGAAAAATAAATCTTTGAAAAATGATTTAGATGCTCATGTTTGCCATGCTAGGGTAGTTTCACCTAGTTTACCTATTGCATGCTCCACTTCTTCTTTGATTGATAATGATATATCTTTGCTTAAGAAGAATGTTGATTGTTTGGGCTCCACTTTGAGCCAATGTGTAGTGGGTCATACACGTTTGGAAACTTTGTTTCGAAAGAAACAAGTTCCATCTATTCATGCACACCCTCCACGGCATACACATGCTCCTCACGGACACCATCATCACTTGTATGCTCATGTGTACACTTGTACACATTGTGGACGTAAGGGCCACCTTGCTAAATTTTATTTTGATCGTATACATGATTGTAATTTAGCAAATAAATTTGTTTGGGTTAGGAATGGTACTAACCCCCATGGACCCAATAAGTTATGGGTACCAAAGACCACCCCACTTGTTTATGATGTAGGTGTGGGCTCTCACATGACGTGAGAGTAGCGGTACCTTGGAGTAGATGCGTTCCGAGCTTCATAGAAATCATTTGGATGCATCACTTTCAAGGGATGTTTGGTGGAGAGGACCACCATGTTTTGGAGACAAGGAGAGTTGCCTTCTAGGTTTTGGTAACGATTCCTAACTCCTTATTATTGTTTACATGCTTTCATATTCATTGTTTATAGCATGTTTTATTGTTTGTAGATTATTATGATAATGCCATGCTTATTAGATTCTTGACATGCATGTATAGCATTTTGAGACACCCATGTTTATATGGACCCATATTTTGTGTTCTCACCATTTGTTTAGCTATCATGTTTATCATAGGTTAATAACATGTGGATTTACATAATAATCATGTTTATGTTTATCATGATGATGTTTGTCTTGTTTTATGCTTCATGCTTTGAATATATGTTTAAATGTTAGTTTTCATTAAGATTAGGATTTATACTTGTACATATAGTGAGCCACAAATAAATCTATATATGTTTGAGCTTGAATGCTTATTTGAACTCATTAAATGTGCTAGTATAGTCTAGTTTGATGATTCATACATTTTAAACTTGTATTCCAATTTTTGGATTTGTTTCATGTTTCCATGTGTTTATGTTTAACTTCATGTATATGTCCATTTTATCCAAATTATTGTTATACATATACATCCTTTGAGCCACGTGCCTTCATGCATATATTTTTGTGGACTCGTTGTGTTTGGATATGTATGTATACTTTAGTTTGTATAGGACATACATATACCTTGAAGATTAAATAGTTTTGATAATTTTCATGTTTCCATGTTTCAAGGAATTATTTGAGCTTAATTGTATATTTTCATGATCATGTTCTTCACATTGTATTTGTACACTCACATTTCTTGTTTACTCATGTGTTTGTTTTCATGAGTCATATTTATGCTTAATTGGCTTAGAGTGTTGATTATCATGTGGATTTCATGCTTCATGAAAAATAATTTTGTTTTATTCCTTACTTGAAGGATTTCGTACTAGTTTACAGGTTTTTTCATTTCACTAGTTACGGTATTCTTCATATGGTAGAGTTTCCAAACATACTATTCTTTTCAAACCTATTTTTGAAAACCCCTACCTTCCATGGGCGGATGGATGGGAGATCATGCTCATGTATGCCTTATATTGAAAATCATTTAAAATGTGAACTTGATTGGGAGGATAGGTTATATGAGTTATACTTTGATATTATTGTTGTTTCAATTGGTATCATTGAAATTCTTTCAATTGGTATCAATTTTGACCTTTCTTGTATACTCATATATGTTTGTATGTATGTATGTTTTTCAAATCCAATAGTATCAATTTCGATTGGTATTAAACTTTTCATACATATAAATGTGTTTTGTTTATGCTAAGCTTGAGCTTCAACTTTGTTTCAACTGATTCAATTTTCAATTGGTTTCTTAAACAAGCTTATGCATGTGTTTTGTTGGTATTTCATAAAGGGGGAGAAAATTAGATTTTCCTATTTCAATTGGTATTTGTATTTCCACTTCCTTGCTTTATGATAGAAAATAAAAAGTTTATTGATATCATATACTTAAAAAGAAAAATACTCTCTTTTGATATCAAGATGTTTATTTGAATGTTTTTAAAATTGGTATCTCAAAATTTTGTTTAAAAGATAAATACAAAAGTTTTGATTTATATTGCCTATATGCAAGGAGAGCTTAACATCTCTTCTACATATAGATTCATGTTGAGTGTATCTTATATTGAGGAGCTCGACATCTCTTCTTTATGTGGTACACGTGTGTAGGGGGAGCTTCACATCTCCTCTTATGCATTACATAGTGTACGTTATGTGAATTAGGGCTTGTCATCCCTCCTTCATATAATGTATATATGTAGGTAAGCTACTTTACCGTCTTCTTCTTCATGAATGTATATCGCATATACCATTTGTTGATTGATCTATGTTTACTTTCAATTGGTATCAAGATGCCTTTGACATATTTTCAATTGATATCTTAATTGATTGTCACCCCTATTTGGTTTTTTTTTTGTTTTAGACAAAAAAGGGGGAGAACATTGTTTTTATTAACCCTTTTGTTGATTCATTGTTCGAACAAAAAGGGGGAGAAAAATTTATTGATTTAGTTTTGCTTTTACCCCTTTATTGATGGTTGTTTCTTTGTATTAAAAAAGGGAGAAAATTTTGTTTTGTTTTGATTGTTTACCCCTTTGTTGATGATTGACATAAAGGGGGAGAATTATTTGAGAGTTTAACATGCATATATAGAGAAGATGTTTTTAATATGCATGATTGGTACATGTTTTATATATGCATATTTATGTTTTGCATATATTAAGTTTAATTTAGTTTAATTTTAATTGGTATCTAGAGCATGTTTTGTTTTTGAACATTTCATTGGTATCTAGAGCCTTTTATTGTTTATGCATATCTATGCATGTTTCATGTTTCATAATTCATTGCATATTTATGTTTATTTGTTTATGCATGAGTTAAGGGGGAGCTTCTTTGAAGCTCAACTTTAATCCATGCATATATAACTCCATGAGTTTTATCATCATCAAAAAGGGGGAGATTGTTGGCCCGGAGGCATTCCTCTCTAGTTTTGATGATGATTAACTCATGTACTTATGTTTACTAATATTCTTGTGATTTTAGTTACAGATCATTGATTAAGATATTAGTTGGTGATTGCTTCAAAAAGAGGTGTTTGGAAGCTTTCACATGGTGATTCCAGTGCCCGAGCATCAAGATCATACCTTTGCACTCGGTGGATCACGGTTTGGGATCGAGTCGGCTTGAAGATGAAGATCGTCAAGAAGACTTAGGTATCCTAGTTTTAGTTAGTGTGTTTTAGATCCATGTGTAAAGATAAGAATAGTTGATATGCTCAAGTGCACAATACACATACACGTTTTGGTTTTGATATTGGTTTTCATGAATAGATTGATCAAAACAAGTTTACTTTGTTTTTATGTATATTAGATGTGTTCAATATACATACATGCTTACATGACTTATACAAACTTATTTTGACTTTCCTATTCATGTATTGAAAAATCAAAGTTTGATAAAATACATGTTTTGGTTTTTGGTAAAAATGATAAAACACAAAAATGGTTTCATATGCTTGATATTTGAGTTGAAATGTTTATCACATGTTTATATATCAATGCAAAATGTTAAAACTATTTTTGGTTATTTTTACAAGACTTAAAAGAATTTTTAGAAATATTTTAACATGTTTTTCTGACCCAGTTTCTGACCCAGAACTGTGCTGACAGACCTTGCCGGTCGACCGGGCGGTCGACCGACGTGCACAGACTTGTGCACGTCTGCTGGCACAGTGGGCCGGTCGGCCGGTCGGCCGACCGGATCAGAGAGCCTTGCTCTCTGTATCTGGGCGGTCGACCGAGCGGTCGACCGGAACAGAGAAGTCTGCTCTCTGTATCTGGGCAGTCGGCCGTGCGGTCGACCGGTTTGCCCAACTATCATATTTATGACCGTTGGCGGTCGACCGGCCGGTCGACCGCCAGCCTGTCAGGCTGCCAGATCAGCCTAACGGCTAGTTTTCTGTTTGGGCTATAAATACCCCATCTCTTTGGGGATTTTGACAAGACTTTTAATAAGAAAAATTCCCAGTTTCTCCAGAGTTTAAAAGAAGTTTTCAAAGAGTTTTAAAGCTTAAAAAGATTTCATCTTATTGTTTTTCAAGGGTTTTGGAAAATCAAAGAAAACTAGGTTTTTGGGATATTGTTTTGGATTTTCATTTCTATCATCTACAAGAGATTTCCCAAGTAGTTTTTCTTTGTGATTTGCTTTCCAAAAACACCTTGATTTCCACTTGAGCTTATCTTCTATCCTATTCTATTTAGGATCTTTGTTTGTGGAAAAAGGAAAGAGGTTTGTGGTTGAGACATACCACTTGTTGTAAACTCTTGATTTCTTGTGTTGCTCCCTCTTTGGTAGAGGTTGATGTTGTTGTATTGGGTTGGTGTTTGCTCCCTCTTTGGTAGAGGTTGAGGATTGTGGTTTGCTCCCTCTAGTGAGAGGTGGAGTTTGGTTTGTATCCCTCTTCGGTAGAGGTGATTGTGGTTGTTTGGCTACGGGCCTACCCCCTCGGTTGTGAGGCGGTGTTTGAGAGAGGAGTTCGGTACTCACTTTGTTGTAACAAATCCTCCTCGGTGGAGGTTCCCTCAGTGGGAGATAGTGGATTGGAAATCCTTCACGGTGGTGAAGGCGGGGATGTAGAGCTAGGGGCTCGAACCTCGAAACATATCTTGTCTTTGTGTTTGATCCATTGTCTCTCAACTCTATCTCTTTTATTTGTGCAAAGCATCATTCATATCATCATATCATATTGCTTGTGTTGAGCATCGTTTCATATTGCCACATCCATTATATGCTTGTGTGTGTGCCTCACTTATACTTAACCACAAGAGCTTCATATAACACCTCAAACCATATCTAGGGGAATCAAGAGGAGTTAGTCCAGAGCCCTTCACGAGGAATTCGGCTATACTTGTTGGTTGTATTAAGTGTGTTGCAAATTAGTTTAAGCTTCCGCATTTAGCGCATTTAGTTTATAGATTAGCTCTATCACCTATTCACCCCCCCCCCCCTCTAGGTGATTTCAATTAACACACACACATGACACATGTACACACCCACATACATTCATATGCAAGTATACACATACATACACACACACACACAGATACATACACATTTATATAACCATAATTAAAACACACAAACACACACATTAATATAATACATACTCAATTAAACTCAACACACGCATAACGCACAAAATACACACACATTAATTCATACACATACTCACCCATCACATACTCATACATTAACACATATATCACAATATGAGAGAGAAGAGAAACAGAGAATGAGAGAGGGATAGCTTACGCAGGGTGGCTTCCATGGGGATGGCGGCACACGATCGAGGGCGGAGCACGGTGAAGCTCCGACGGAGAATGGTGAGGTTGTCGGAGATCTTGCGAGGGGGAGGACGGCTCTGGGGAGGTCATTGATGGTGTCGCGGTTCGCCAAAGAGAGGGAAGAGGCAACAGGAGCCCTGCATGGGGGTGGGCTCGACCAAAAGAAGGGGGTGGCTTGGCCCTGGTGAGTCTCGGGCTCCGGCGAGGGTGCGGAAGAGATGAGATGGCCCCAGGGGAGGGGAGGAAGGATAAGGGTGAAGGTGTTTTGATGGTGCTTGGAGGAACAACATAAAGTTTGAATCACCATAGGAGTTTTATTTGAGAATGAGTATATGTAGGGTTGTTTTATTCTAGTTTAGTAGTTTTAGAACTTCATGATGTATAACAGGAAGGGAGAAGAATAAAAAAGGGAAAGAAATTGGAGTTGTAGAGGGAAAAAGCGGATAAAGATTAATTTAGGCTCAGCACCTAGGAGATCGTTTTCCACTATGCACATCATGCATGAGATTCAGGTTGAAAGCAAATCAACATGCCTCAATAAAAAAGGGTTTATTTAATTCACCATAGTCTACTAATTAAATACAACTATTAGCCTTATATAGGCCCACACACTAAAACTTTTCTCAACATATCTAACATGGGACTAAACAACCTAATAAAAAAATTAAAAGAACTACACAAAAATAGCTATAGCAATCCCCATCATTCTCCTCGGCTTGAAAGTATTCATCTCTGGTGAATACAGTGATAATAAATAGCCAGCATGATCGGGTCGAACTGAACTATCTCGCAGGCAAAGAGAAGAGGAGAAGACGAGGAGCTTGGGGCTGTAGAGGTCTGTAGAAGTCAGCGGCGGCTAAATCGATGCAGTGGTGAAGGCGCGACGACGTCGATGCGGTGGTCAAAATCTTTAGTGCAGAAAATCATGGACGAGGCGGTATGTGATTCAGATTTATCGTCGGTGACATGGAGAGGCAGTTGCAGCTGTGAGGTCGTTGGAGGGCAGTTGTGACGACAAGGTCGTCGGAGGGAAGGGGTCTTGACGAAGGCAAGTTGTTGAAGTGGCAGTGAGGGGTGATCTCGCAGGATCTCGACAAAGATTAGGTGGTGGTGGGATGGTGGTGGTAGGGGAAGTCCGGCAATGAGGTCGGAACGACAGCGACGACGGAAGTGGGCGAGTGCTGAGGCAGCGAAGCCAGGGTGATAGAGTTGGGAGGAAGAAGGAGAAGAAGATTGAACAATTCTTTTCTTTTCTTTTCTTACTTTTTTCTTTCTTTTTTTTTTTGAAACTAGGGAAGAGGAGAAAAGGGGAAATATGGGGACTGGGGTTTGGAATTTTTTTGGTGGAAGAAGGAAATAAAGGAATCAAGATTTTAACTCTAATACCAAACTGATGTAGAGTGGAGATGGGGAAAAAGAAAGAAGAAAAGAAAATTTGGGCTTAGGAGATAAAGGTAGATTTGGGCATCAGCACTCTGGAGATCTCTCTCCCACTGTGCACATCATCATGCAAAGATTCAAAATTGGATAGCAAATCAGATGCTACACAAAAGGTTTCATTTGTTGGCCCAAAGGCCATTATCCCAGTTATTTTGATGATAACAAAACATATTTAGTTATGTATTTAACATGTTTTATTTCAGAATATTTCAGGTTATTTAACAGGTTGTTTTTGACGGCTCCGCTAAAAGACTCACAAGTTTGGACGCCGCTAAAATGAAGATTCCCAAGCTACGCACAACTAGGATGCTTTGGGATCAAGATGATGAAGTGAAGATCAAGACAAGATCAAAACGACAAAGAAAAACAAAATTTGTAATTGTATTTTTATTTTAGACATTTTGTCAAAACTAGATATTAGAAGTAGAGCTATGGGATCATCACACACACACATTTCAGTTAGGCTTCAAAAAGATTTTTCAATTCCATTTCTAACTTAGTTTTTAAAAGAGAACATATTTGAAAATACGCGTTTTAGAAAAACAATAGTTTTTGGAAAAACATTTCATTGAAAAACAAGTTTGTGTTCAAAAGAATTTTATCAAACTACTTTTAACATGTTTGAAGTATGACACATGCTTATACTTCATGTTTTTACAAGTTCCAAAATCTTACCCAAAACCCAAAACCAAAACCAAGATTTTCTGGTTCTGGAAGTTCTGTTTTTTCAGAACTTACAGTGACCGGTCGACCGGCCCGGTCGACCGATGTGCACAATACTGTGCACGTCTATATCAGTCGACCGACCGGTCGACCGAAGTTCATTTA
The DNA here is from genome assembly GCA_038442645.1 of Agave tequilana. Lineage (NCBI taxonomy): Eukaryota > Viridiplantae > Streptophyta > Magnoliopsida > Asparagales > Asparagaceae > Agave > Agave tequilana. Next base: position 54,921 of record JAVJIF010005817.1, on the reverse strand, counting down.
CGTTTACGGGAGTTTCGGTCGACCGGACCGGTCGACCGGTGAGCCCCAACGGTCATATTTTTGACCGTTGGCGGTCGACCGACCCGGTCGACCGGACTCTGTCAAAAGTTCTAACAGGTCAACAGCTAGTTTTTCTGACTGTTTTTCTTTTTGGGATTTGTCTCCAACGAGTTTTTGAGGCTGTTTTAGACCCCTATAAATAGAGGGTCACCTCATATTGATTAGACAACTATTGCAAAATATTTCATAAGAGTTTTACAAAGATTTTCAAAGCTTTCCTTCATAAAAGATTTTCCAAAGCCTAAATTTCCAACACCCAACTTGTGGCCTACTCTCTACCTTCTCTCTAGATTTTGCACACCACAATCCCAAGCTTTACATCTACATATTTGGTTCTAGGATTGTGCAAGTGAGCTTTTGTAAAGTGATCAAGTGTGATCACTCATTTCTTCTTGGAGTGAAGTTGTAGAGGCATCGGCCTCAAGGGAGCTAGTGAGCTTCGGGTGGTGTTGCGGCATCACAAGTGTAAGGGACAAGTGTGTCCTTGTATTGGCGATCCGGTGGGATCAACGATAGTAGTGCAAATCCTTCAAGTGTGAAGGCGGGGACGTAGAGCGTGGCTCGAACCTCAGAAACACATCCTTGCGTTTGCGTTTGATCAATTTCTCTAACTCTACTCCTTTCAATTCTTGCACCTTAATTGTTGTATTTATTGCAAGTCTTTATTTGTGCTATTTGTGTGTGAAAGTTTTAATTCCGCAAAATTGCCATAATTCATATAGCCATCACCTATTCACCCCCCTCTAGGTGATTTCAATTGGTATCAGAGCCTAACCCTACAACTTAGGTCTAACCACCTTAGGGAGATCCATATTTGGCTATATACATTTGTGTTGCATTTACATTTGCTTGTGCATTCATGGCATCCATGGACTTTTCTAGCATTAAATCCCCACCCAAGTTTGATGGTTTAAACTTCCCCATTTGGAAGGTGAAAATGAATCTCTTCCTTAAATCCCTAGGAGTTAGGGTAGCTAGGGCTATAACCAAAGATTTTATTGAACCCACTAGTGATGAGAGCACATGGTCCGAGGATACTTCCAAAGACTATGAGGCTAATGCTAGGGCACAATATGCATTGACCCAAGCATTAAATGAAGATGACCTTGCACGCATAATAAATTGTAAATCCGCATTTGAGGTTTGGAACATACTCATTGTGACTCATGAGGGAACGTCTCAAGTCAAGAGAGCCAAAGTTGACTTGCTACATTCTCAATATGAGAATTTCTATATGTTTGATAATGAGAGCATTGATGACATGCTCACCCGTTTTACAAAAATAACTAATGCTCTTTCTTCCTTAGGCGACAAGATTGATAATGATCAAAAGATAAGGAAGGTGATTAGAGCTCTTTCCAAAGCTTGGGAAGTCAAGGCGACCACTCTCAAGGAACTCAACGACAAAGAGGAGATGGACTTCTCCGGCTTCATCGAAAATCTCAAGACACATGAGATGGAGATGAAAGTTAGAGAAGAAAGGGAGGCACCAAAGAAGAAGACCATTGCCTTCAAAGCCACTCCTACCATACACGAAGAGGATGACTCATCGGAGGATTGCGATGAGGATTTCGCCATGCTCATCCGGAAGGTGGGCAAGATGTTCTACAAGAAAGGACGGCAAAGTAACTTCCGAAGAGGGAAGCCTCAAGGAAGGTACGAGAAGAAAAGAGATGAACCCGGTCCTTGCTTTCATTGCAAGAAGATCGGTCACCTAATTGCCGATTGCCCCGCTCTACAAGCAACCACATCCAAGAATGGGCAAAGAAAGAAGAAAGCGTTGGCCGCTACATGGGATGACACGGAGTCGGAATCCGAAGAGGAGCACGACGCCGCTAACATGTGCTTCATGGCACAAGGAGACGACACTTCTAAGGTAACATTTGATAACACCCTTGATGATGATGATCTCACTATGGATGAACTTGCACACTTCTTTGAGGAATTACAACATAGATATGAGATTTCGCAATCTCATAATAAAAAGTTAAAAAGGGAAAATGAGTCCTTGAAAGATAAACTTAATATTATTGAAAAGGAGAAAAATAATTTGTCTAATTCTTTTGAGAAAATAAAAAGTGATTTTGCAAATTATAAATTAGCTTGTAAAGGGAAAACCCCCATTGCATCATGTAGTAAAAATGATTTTGATGAGATGCAAAAACGGGTTGAAGTATTAGACTCAACTCTTAAACAATGTGCTTTTGATTTAAAGAAATTTGTTTCTAAGTTTCCTAAGGGAGTAACCCAAGGGAAACATACACACCATGCTCATGCACACCATACACATGCACGGAAACATGTACACCCACACAAGCATGCATACTTGTATGGTAATAATAATAATGGTAGAATTTATATTTGCACACATTGTGGCCGCAAAGGCCATTTAGAAAAGTTTTGCTATGCTAAGAACAATGTTAAAAATAAATTTGTTTGGGTTCGCCCCGGATCTAACCCCAAAGAACCCACTAAGATTTGGGTACCAAAAGAGCCACCGATTTCAAATGAAACAGGTATAGGTGGATCTACATCCTCCAAGACTTAGGAGGAAACGGTGCCCGGGTGGTGGATGCAACAAAGCTTAAAGAACACATCAAGATTGCATCGCTATCGTGGAGGCACCTAATTTTGGAGATTGCCCGTAAATTGGTAACATCTCCATTTAAGAGTTTTTAATTTTGTATATACAATTGTTATAGGATTGCTAGTTTAGTTTTATGCTTCATTGATACATGATTAGTATAAACTTGCAACTCTAACATGATTGTATATGCCATGTTCAATTTTGATTTTTTTTTTGACATGTATACATATGTATAGAATTGATAGTTTGCTTTTGTATTCTATTGATATATGCTTGTATAGAACTACCTTTCTATCATGATGTATATGTGCCTTGTGTTAACTTTTATATCTTTGTTTCATGCCTTGTTCATCACATGTCCACATGTATAGTTTAGTATTTGTGATTATATACTTATATGCATATACACATTATTTTCATAAATAAAAATTAAACATTTGTAAATTTTCTTATTTAAGCAAATACCTTAAAGATGGCAATTGCGCACCTCAACTCATTCAAGAGGAATCAAGAGGATGAAGTTCAGAACCCGTCACTGGGTATTCGGCTTCAACATCTTTAAAATCTTTGTTTAAAAATGAAAATAAAATTAAAATTGGATTGCTTGTATTTTGATGTTTGTAAAGACTTAATGAAGATTTAAAAACTGTTGGTGTGTTCCTATATGCTTAATATATAATACCTGTTTTAGATTACAAAATTACTTAAAATTTTTTTGGGCTATTTGCTGTTAGCTGTTTTTCAGGCAAAGCCGGTCGACCGACCCCTAAATCTCCGGTCGACCGACTCTGCCTGAGAGAAAATTTTTTATTTTTTTCTGTGCTACCGGTCGACCGACCAGAATTCCGGTCGACCGATGCTGGCCTGCTGTGGTCTCGGGATATTTCGGTCGACTGACCCGGTCGACCGATATCATTTACAGAGCTCTCGGTTGGATTCGGTCGACCGGACCGGTCGACCGATCGTCGTGTTTTTGCCCAAATCTGCTATATAATTTCATTTTCTCTCTCTCTCTCTCTCTCTCATTTCACTCAGTGACCGAAAACCCCAAAATTTCCCCATATTTGATTTCTCTCCAATCCTTCAACCAAATCCAAATCTTTTTAAAACCCATCTCAAATCCTTCATTCCACCTTCAGATCTTCGATTTCAACAGCTTCCAACCACCGGATTCGGAGAATTTCAGGATTTTTCAGTTAGGGTTTCAGAATTTTCATCAAGGTAAAAATCGAATTTTTATTGTGAATCTTCACTTCTAGCTTAGATATCTCTACTCCTTTGTCACTATTTAGGTTGCTTAGCTTCTAGATCGTGCCATAATCTTGATTTCACCTAAAAATCAAATTTTTATTCATCTTGCCTAAGAGATCTCGAACTGAGAAGGGGAAGGGTATTGCCCAACCCTCATCTCAGGGTCCTAGACCCGTACGGCCCTTTAGAAATGATCTAGCTGAAGATAGATACTCCCACCTCTCCACTAGAAATATCAATTCAGGGAGATTTGTTACCATTCAGGATTTTGAACACCTAGATATCCCTCAAATCCTGCAAAATAATAATCTAGTTGAGTTCTTGACCATTAAGGAACAAGTATACACTTCCCTTGTTCCTTACTTCTATGCCAACTATGAATTTGATGGTAACCGGATCACATCTAGAGTTCTAGGTAGGGAAATCGACCTCTCTATCGGTCGGTTTGCTAGGATTCTGCATCTCTCCACTAGCGGAGCAGATGTGTATTCTCATGATTTACATGACTTTGAATTTCCTGAGGGTGAGTCTTCACTCACCGCCTCTACTCTGATCCACGGGAATGACAATCCCGGGTTGGTTAGAAATGAGGTAGTGAGTAAGTACACACTTCAATCTCAAGTCCTTGCCAAGATTATCTTTTTCAACATTGTCCCCAAACATGGTGAGTATAGCCATGCTAGGGGTTGTGTCCCTTTGATCATCTATTGTCTTCTTAAAGGCATTAAGGTGAATTTTCCTAGAGCCATAGCTTATCATATGGGCTCTGATCAGATCCGTACTGCGGGTAGAAGTTTGCCCTACGGCATGCTTATTACCCATCTTCTTCGAGCTCTTGACTTTGATCTTTCTGCCGAAACTCCTTCAAGCCCCCTGACAAACATCAATGGAGTTGTCCTGAAGATGATGGAAGCGCAGCTGCGTAGACACGCCCCTGTGCAACCACATCTTCCTCCTGCTGGTCCTGGCTCATCATCTGCACCAGGATCTTCTTCTGCTTCAGCTCCTGTCTTTTCTCAGAGGTTCTGGCACTTCTCTCTTCGGAGGTCCGCACTCAGATCGAGGCGCACCAGGCCTGGGTTCGTGCGGAGATGGATGCTCGTGACGTTCAGGAAGCTGCTTTTCGGGCAGAGGTCAGGAATGACATGTCATACTTTGCTGACTCCATGAGATTCGTGGATGTCCAGTTTCAGGCTCTCTTTGCACAGTTTCCATGACCGTTCCTGATCGTACTGCGACTGCTTGTCGTCTTCCGTCTACCGGTCCTCCATTCCCTCCCAGAGCTCGTGCTTCAGTTCCACCACCGCGGACCAGAGTCGATGGCATTGACCCAGATGAGGTCATTTCTTCAGGCGAAGACGCTGGTGACGAAGAGCAGACGGCTGATGAGGAAGCTGGAGATGATGATGAGTGACCTCCCCTTTTGATGATGTCAAAAAGGGGGAGAGTTATTTTGAGAGAGTTATCTTGAGAGAGATATTTGTGATATTTTGTGTTGTAGTACTTTATGTGTTTGGATATTTGTGTGTTTTGGACATGTAGTATTTGTGTTATGGACATGCAGTATTTATTTGTGTTTTGGACATGTATTTGGAATTCTACATGTATGCTTTGTGGACGTATTTCTTTATATGTATCCATGTTCTATCTTGATATATGACATGAGTATTTGTCCTATGTTATGAGTACTTGTTGACATGGAAATATGTGTTTATCATTTTTATATACTATGCCCACATACGATTTTTGTCATTTATGATATGCTTGTGTTGAGGGGGAGCTTCACTTGAAGTCTCTACCCAAAATATTTTGTGATAACTACATATGTTTTGCCATCATCAAAAGGGGGGAGATTGTTGGCCCAAAGGCCATTATCCCAGTTATTTTGATGATAACAAAACATATTTAGTTATGTATTTAACATGTTTTATTTCAGAATATTTCAGGTTATTTAACAGGTTGTTTTTGACGGCTCCGCTAAAAGACTCACAAGTTTGGACGCCGCTAAAATGAAGATTCCCAAGCTACGCACAACTAGGATGCTTTGGGATCAAGATGATGAAGTGAAGATCAAGACAAGATCAAAACGACAAAGAAAAACAAAATTTGTAATTGTATTTTTATTTTAGACATTTTGTCAAAACTAGATATTAGAAGTAGAGCTATGGGATCATCACACACACACATTTCAGTTAGGCTTCAAAAAGATTTTCAATTCCATTTCTAACTTAGTTTTTAAAAGAGAACATATTTGAAAATACGCGTTTTAGAAAAACAATAGTTTTTGGAAAAACATTTTCATTGAAAAACAAGTTTGTGTTCAAAAGAATTTTATCAAACTACTTTTAACATGTTTGAAGTATGACACATGCTTATACTTCATGTTTTTACAAGTTCCAAAATCTTACCCAAAACCCAAAACCAAAACCAAGATTTTCTGGTTCTGGAAGTTCTGTTTTTTCAGAACTTACAGTGACCGGTCGACCGGCCCGGTCGACCGATGTGCACAATACTGTGCACGTCTATATCAGTCGACCGACCGGTCGACCGAAGTTCATTTACGTTTACGGGAGTTTTCGGTCGACCGGACCGGTCGACCGGTGAGCCCCAACGGTCATATTTTTGACCGTTGGCGGTCGACCGACCCGGTCGACCGGACTCTGTCAAAAGTTCTGACAGGTCCAACAGCTAGTTTTTCTGACTGTTTTTCTTTTTGGGATTTGTCTCCAACGAGTTTTTGAGGCTGTTTTTGACCCCTATAAATAGAGGGTCACCTCATATTGATTAGACAACTATTGCAAAATATTTCATAAGAGTTTTACAAAGATTTTCAAAGCTTTCCTTCATAAAAGATTTTCCAAAGCCTAAATTTCCAACACCCAACTTGTGGCCTACTCTCTACCTTCTCTCTAGATTTTGCACACCACAATCCCAAGCTTTACATCTACATATTTGGTTCTAGGATTGTGCAAGTGAGCTTTTGTAAAGTGATCAAGTGTGATCACTCATTTCTTCTTGGAGTGAAGTTGTAGAGGCATCGGCCTCAAGGGAGCTAGTGAGCTTCGGGTGGTGTTGCGGCATCACAAGTGTAAGGGACAAGTGTGTCCTTGTATTGGCGATCCGGTGGGATCAACGATAGTAGTGCAAATCCTTCAAGTGTGAAGGCGGGGACGTAGAGCGTGGCTCGAACCTCGGAAACACATCCTTGCGTTTGCGTTTGATCAATTTTCTCTAACTCTACTCCTTTCAATTCTTGCACCTTAATTGTTGTATTTATTGCAAATCTTTATTTGTGCTATTTGTGTGTGAAAGTTTTAATTCCGCAAAATTGTCATAATTCATATAGCCATCACCTATTCACCCCCCCTCTAGGTGATTTCACATTTAATCAAACATCATCGTCTAGTAATCAAATACAACTCTTGGTCTTGTATAATCCCACGCGGTAATATTTTTTCCATCATATCCAATATGAGACTAAACATACTAAATAAACAAAATAAAATAACTACACAAAAATAGTTATAGCACTCCCCATCACTTCATGTATGAAGAGTCTATATAAAAGCCTATTTAGGTAGTTGGTAATTTAGACTTTGATTAATAAAATTTTAGAATTTTCTTTTACTTCATGGATTATCCTTGTGGATTCTAGGTTTATTGTGGGATTTCGGTTGTTTGCAATTGCATGCTTCAGTATTGATTGTTTCTACTGCTTTCATTCAGATAACCTCTCTCTAAGAACACGCTCAAATTCATAGATCATCGCCCTTATTTACCGCTCTCTCCCAACACAATGTTGTCTTCCACTTCCAAAACTCTAAACTATGGTTCCAAATTGTTGTGACGGTGACAACAACCTGATGAGGATCTCACAAATCTCCCAAGCACAGAGAACAATCTCAAAACAGCACAAAACAATCACCGGAGAAAAGAACACACGCAAACAACCAATTTAACGAGGTTCGGCCTCAACGCCTACGTCCTCGGGGCAACCAGAAGAGAGATTAATTGCTATGGAAGAAGATTACAATAGCTAGCAGCCTCTTTGAATGCAAGAGAGCTCCAGCCTTTTTCTTCTCAAGGATCTTCTACAAGATACAAACCCTAGAAAACAGCCAACCCTTAAATACAAGCAGATTTCTGAATCTGCACTCGCAGCCCGCACCCGCTTGTCGGTCGACCAGGCGGTCGACCGACCCTTCCTCCGGTCGACCGACCGGTCGACCGGGTGCCCAACAGAGAGTTGGGTACTTTCAGTCGGTCGACCGGGCGGTCGACCGGGCGGTCTTTCCTTGTGCACGTTGTGCACGCCGGTCGACCGGCCAACCTGCACCTGCTGCTGTTGGTTTGTTTTCTGCTGCTGTTTTCCTTCGTCTTCGTCGTCGACTTCCTCGGCGATCACTCGACGATCCTTATCAATTTCCCCATCAGTAAACTCTCTCTTTCCAATAATTCTCCACCTCGGCGAAGATTTTCCTAAAATCTGAGCCGATCTCCAACGAACCCCAGTCCATCACCTGGCGAAATCGACACACGATCTCGGCGAAATCGACACACGATCTCGGTTTGCGCGCACCGGTCGAAATCGACACACGATCTCAGCGAAATCAACACACGATCTCGGCTTGGAGTCTGTAGCTCAGCAGTCCCTAGAAAACATCGCACATGTCTTCCTTGCACTTCACCATAGGAGAATTTCCATACATGCCGATCACCAACATGGCTTCTACTCCTGAACTTCATGACCTCACGAAGACTTCCTCACGAGCCAACACTAACTCTCCAACTGACTAGCTCTATCTAGTCTACTTGTCTTCCACTGACGGTCCAACCAAGTCTGCGCAGAGCACACCAAACATCATCAGCTTCAACTGGATGCACACCCCTCCTTATGCAAGCTCAACCTCTTCTCATCGGAAGATTTACCTGTTCATCGAGATCACAACATCTTACCACTACGTGAGATCCAACTGGCCACAACGCTTCACCTCTACGTGAAGCCTCTCCACCTCTACGTGAAGTTCCATCGGTCACACCTCTTCACCTCTACGTGAAGATCCAAAACAGCTTCTCGAGAACCCAAATAGCTCCATAAGAGTGCATCACCAAATGGCTGCGCCTTTACGGCTGCCTACGTACCTTTGCCCAAAAGGATCAAGCCAACCGTAGTTCATTGAGATGAGCTTCATCAAGCTCAAGCACTTGCACCTCTATTTGCAGCAGTGAACCTGTCTGACCGAGCCATATGAACCTCTTCTCGACCATCATAGAGGACAACGGCCTTCAACTTCAGCTTGTCACGATCACAAGCTTGAGATCCATGCTTCTTTAACTACGAACGTGGTTTCACCTTGGTTCCAATGGCTGCAAATAACTCGACACCATCAACAATGTCGTCAACCTGTTCAGCATCACCCTTGGTATCATGAACTCCACCCGGTGTCACCTCCGATGAAGTCTCCTTTGATGCCGAACCAACTGGAGATGATGAAGTAGCATCAACCTCCACCCGCTGCGATCCTTCCTTGGTCTTCGTCCTCTCCACCTGCTGAGAGACGGTGGACTTCAACACTGAAGTCTCTCCAAAAGTGACATGTCTGCTCATCACGATCTTCTTGTCTTTGGGGTCCCACAACCTGTAGCTGTTTCCCTTGACGCCTAAAAAGACAAACCTCTTTGCTCGCGGATTCACCTTGCCATTCTTGGCACTGAAGTAGGCCGGACTTCCAAACTCCCGCAGCAAACAATGATCTTGACCAGCTTCCCCAGACCAAATATCCAATGGAGCTTTACCTCCAATCGCAGTCGATCTATTCATGAGATGGCTAGCATACTCAGTCGCCTCAGCCCAAAACGACCTGTCTAATCCTGCATTAGACAACAGCCTCCGAACCTCCTCCAACAAGGAACGAACTACATCTTTAGCCAACCCATCTGTACCTGTTGTGAAGTGAGTTGCAATACCTGTGTTCTGGCCAAATCGTAGGAACTGGTACATGTCCTTTCCAACATTACCAATATGAAGCTTCTTTATCTTCCTACCTATTTGCCTCTCCATTTTTCCTCTCCACTTCACCAACACATCTAGGGCTTCACCATTTTGTCTCATGGGATATATCCAAACCTGCCTAGATGAACCATCAATAAATGAGACAAAGTACCTGTGACCTCCAAGCGATGCCGTCTTAGCAGGTCCCCATATGCACATGTGAACACAATCAAGAAGACCTTCATTGTAGTGAGTACTGGAGCTGAATCTCACCTTCTTCTTGTCCAGAACGCTGTGTTCACTTTCCGACTTGCAGGTAGCAGCACCTTCCATTTCCTTCTTTGCAGGAGCTCGCAAAGATTCTTCTTCTTCCTGTCCGACCTTTCCCTGTCAGACCTCCGGGCCACCATCATCTGAGGAACTCGAAGTCTCCACCTGATCTGTAATCGTACCACCCTTCAAGTAGTAGAGGTTTCCTCGGCGGACGCCCTTCATCACCACCATCGAGCCCTTGATCATCCTGAGATCGCCATCTCGAACAGATATCCCCATGCCCGATGCTTCCAAAGTTCCCACGAAAATAAGATTTCTCTTCAACTGAGGCACATACCTCACTCTCTTCAGCTCCCTTACTATCCCATCGAACATCCTGATTCGGATTGTACCGACACCCTCCACGCTACATGGGTGATCGTCACCCATAACGACCGAACACCCCTCCAGCTTCTCAAAGTTGGAAAACCAGCCCCGATTAGGGCATGCATGGTATGTTGTACCTGTATCCAGAATCTACTCATCTTTCCATGAGTTACCAATGATGGGAGAACTGACTGAAAACGAGAAACCTGATGAGTCCGAATCTGCTCCATCTGTCTGTGAACTGCTCCTCTGAGTATTCGTCATTTTTGCAAGATTTGTTTCAGCCTTCGACTCCTTCTTCTTCCCCTTGAACTTCGGACAGTCCACTTTCCAGTGCCCTATCTCTCTGCAGAAAATGCACTGATCCTTCCTCAGATCCCTATAGCCCGACCTGGACTTCGATCTTCCTCTCACCTCCTTGCCCTTCCTCGATGAACCTCTGCCTCTTACTTCCAGTGCCTCCGCCGATGAGCTTGACCTAGAAAGATGTCTCTCCTTCTTCCTCGTCTCATAACTTGTCAGTGTAGACGACACCTCATCATAATCCAAGGTCTGCCTTCCATTGATGAAGGTCAGAGTGAATGTCTCATACTCCTCCGCCGGGAGTGAGTTCAGGAGGATGATCGCCTTGTCCTCCTCTTCTATCACGACATCCACGTTTATCAAATCTGTAAGAAGCTTTGTGTATCGGTTGATGTGCTCATTCACTGTGCTCCCCTTCTTCATCCGAAACTGATACAGCTTACTCTTAAGCTGCAACCTGGACTCAACACTCTTTGTCAAGTACTTCTTCTCAAGGGTTTCCCACAGATGCTTTGCCGACGTCTCATGTTTGTGCAAGGTATTTTATGTCTTGCGACAAACATGAACGTATCAACCCACACGCCGATCTGTTCATCTTTGCCCACTCTTCATCAGTGGTCGTGTTCCTCTTCTTCTCCAATAGGAGAGTATCCTCGAGGTTCGATGCATTCAGCGCATCCATAACCTCACATCTCCACATCCCGAAGTTATTTGTACCATTGAACTTCACCACGTCGATCCTCGGATGAGGATGCATGGTCTTAACCGAAGTACTTTCCTCTGCCATTGAGATTACTTGATCCTCTATCTATGCGGAAGAACAATCAACTGGAAATAGATCTCTATCCAGATAAAAAATTGGATTTTTACCTTTCTCTTGAAACCCTAAATCGAGTTTCTCTCCAGATCTACTCCACCACAGATTCCACGAGCCCTCCTTGCGTCCTCCTGAGATCGACACACGATCCCACGAACACCAATACCTCTGATCTGAGATCGACACATGATCTCCACCGAATCAGATCTCGAGCCCTTCGAATCTTCAGAAATCCCAAGCGAAACCTGGATGCTCTGATACCACTTGTTGTGACGGTGACAACAACCTGATGAGGATCTCACAAATCTCTCAAGCACAGAGAACAATCCCAAAACAGCACAAAACAATTACCGGAGAAAAAAACACACGCAAACAACCAATTTAACGAGGTTCGGCCTCAACGCCTACGTCCTCGGGGCAATCAGAAGAGAGATTAATTGCTATGGAAGAAGATTACAATAGCTAGCAGCCTCTTTGAATGCAAGAGAGCTCCAGCTTTTTTCTTCTCAAGGATCTTCTACAAGATACAAACCCTAGAAAACAGCCAACCCTTAAATACAAGCAGATTTTCGAATCTGCACTCGCAGCCCGCACCCGCTTGTCGGTCGACCGGGCGGTCGACCGACCCTTCCTCCGGTCGACCGACCGGTCGACCGGGTGCCCAACAGAGAGTTGGGTACTTTCAGTCGGTCGACCGGGCGGTCGACCGAGCTCTTTCCTTGTGCACGTTGTGCACGCCGGTCGACCGGGCCGGTCGACCGGCCAACCTACACCTGTTGTTGTTGGCTTGTTTTCTGCTGCTGTTTTCCTTCGTCTTCGTCGTCGACTTCCTCGGCGATCACTCGACGACCCCTCGACGATCCTTATCAACTTCCCCATCAGTAAACTCTCTCTTTCCAACACAAATATTGTCCAATTCTAATATATCAGCAATATTGTATCGGGTTTTAAACTATCCGATATGATATTAACCTTGTAATATTTGCCCAATATAAGGGCCAATATTTCCTATATTGCTAATACGGTCAATATTGACATCATTGATATTAAAAATCATTGGCCGATACCAATACTAATATCAAGATTTCAAAACATGCTCTAAACCTTCTAATCTCTCATTTCCCTTTACTCTCTGGCTTCATTTACCTCTCACTCTCCCAACACATTTACCCCTCACTTCCCCACTACGACGCCTCAAATTAATAGATTGCCGCCCTCATTTACCCCTCGCTCTCTGGTTGTCCTCTTTCGGAAATCCAACCCCGGTATCTTTTCTGCTTGCTCTCCTACCATCTCGTTGTGGCAGCGGTGATGCTGAAGTGGACTGTTTGATAAGATTAAAACCTAATTTGACACAGAAAGAAAGTTATTATGTACTTTTGGGTCCAGTCTTATTTTAAAGTTATAACTAATCACCTGCCTACTCGGTGCAGAACTAATCCCACTCTTTCTTTCCTACCAAAATCATCAAAATTTATCAAGTTAGATTAGGATTCACACTTTTGCTGTACGTCAGACACATTTTCTAACATACTCCACCACGGTTCATATCTGATCAATCCCAATCATTTTTTAACATTAAGCAAGACTGATGTCTGAAGAGCTGGTAATTAAGTTCTCAATGGAAGGTAAGAGTTCTCAATCATCAATTTTTCTCAAGAGATTTAGCAAACTTGCACTCTTAGTTCATCAGTTGTCTAGTAACAAGCACATCACTCCTCAATTGCAATGGAAACATCAGCAGCTTCAGCGTCATCAGTTGTCCTGCCATCACCCTTGAGAGCCACCTCATCTGAGCTCACAAAACGCGCCAGCCGAGCAAGTTCTTCAACCGAGGCCACGATTTCCCCAACACAGCGGACTATCTCCGTCGAAAGTGAAACTATCGGAGCTGCATACAGAACCTCCTTCGAGACGATGGAATTCTCCGAAAACGAAGTCCTCAGTTGCATGGCGGCAGAATTAGCTGCATCCATGTAGCATTTTGCAGCGGCGGAAGGTGCAGTCATGGTGCGCATTGCCGATGCTGCTTCAGTCAGCGCCTTGCTGCACTTTGAGCTCAGCTCCACACACCCCTCTCCCAAATGCTTCGGCAGCTCTACATTGTTCGACCCTGCGTAGACACAAAGTGTCTCCATTAGATAAGCACACTGCCTGCTCTGCGCTCCGATCTTTTGGTACTGATCCCATGGGTGACGGAACCTGAATCGGCCGTGTGGTGGCTCCCATCTAGCCAAGCTCGACAAGGAATCTTCGGTCGACTTAAAGTTGAGCACACTCTTGTGACTCTCAAGGGCCAACTTCTTGCCTTCAAGGAAGTTTCCGAAGCTCTGCAAGAAGCTCGCGAGCTTCTCCAAGTTCAGAGTTGACAGCCCATGGAGGTCTGCCCCCGCCCACACAGGGAACACGAAGACGGAGGTGAAAAAAGAGAAGGCCACTCCAATGGCTATCGTCAAGAACCTATCCTTGGCCAACTCGTAGACGTTCTCCTTCCGGTAGCTTGAGACCGCCACGAGGCAGAAAGTCAGAATAAATATCAGCACACCGTAGTCGTATTTTGCTCTCAACTCCGGCATGAATCGTGCGAATGTGGCCAACGCAGCTACCAAAAAAACCAATAGCCCAAGGACTACTGGCTCGCCCGTGTCCCCGAATAGGACCGCGAGGCGGTGAGCCGCCAGTCCCAGTGCCCCGGCGAGAAATGTAGCGCACGCCCGATTCAATCCCTTCAAGATGGCAGCCCCGGCGAAGAATTCCATGACCAAGGCAACAGTTAATACGGCCCACATCACCGAGCCCCCAAATCCTTGAACATTGGATTGATGTAGTAGAATGCGGAGACTACTGTGAGTACTGTTGCAACTTTCAGAGAGTGAATGATTCGTCGGGGGTCATCCTTGCCGATATTCTTCATCTTCTTCGTGAATTCAACTGCGCTCGAAGCAAAGCGTGAGAGAAACAGCGGCCTCTCAACAGTCTGTGTTTGAATCTCCATTTGTTGAGTTATTTGAGTTAGCCAGTGAATAACTATGAGAGTTGGATCTTCTCTCAAAGACCTCTGGGTTAGAAGTTGTTATGTTTGTGTGATGAGAGCTTAGTTTTGTGGTACGTATATATGCGAGTATGTGTTGAGTAAAAGAGTCAGCAGAGAGACTTTTGGAGAAAACCTGAAGAAAGTAAGCAAAGGCAACAAACGAGTGAGTAGACCATGGACTATCGAAGATGAAAGAAAGAAAACTGAAGCACGTTGATTTGCAAAGGAGGCAGCAATGGTGATCAAGTGTCCTAGACTGAACAGGATCACTTGTGTTGTCTGGTTTCTGTTGTTGATTCTGGGTACTTGGCAAGATTTAGGTGGTGGATTTGGGTGTGTGGGCATTTGATCCAAGCATTCAAATAAATTATAAGAGCGGGGGGCTACTGCATTTTATAAAGATTTGAGATTAATTAATTGGTCACAGGGGTTTGAAGTAGGAATGGCTGAATGACTCTGACCTCGTGAACAGAATGTACTATTTGCTTATTATTATAAATTATAGATTACAGATTATAAAAAGAAAGTATTTGGTGAATGGGAGCTTTCCAGCCTTTTTTCCCCTTAATTTTCTTTGGGATTACAGGTAGGAGAACATGCAAGGAAGACAACACAAACTACAAACCTGCATGCAGTGCACAGCAATGTGAACTTTGCATTTTGCTGGTTTCATCTCAGTTTTGGTATTTTCATCTCGGTTTTGGTGAGTACCAGTTTGAAACTGATATCAAATTTTCTGTTTCGCTAAGTTTCGACTGATACCAATCAATTTTTGTAAGTTTCAAACAGTTTCAATGAGTTTGAGATGAAACATACCCAAACCTACAAAAATTCAAAAACAAAGAATAAAATAGAGAAAATGTGTTTTTAATTATTTATTTCATTTCCCGTTATGAAATCATTTATCTTAATTTGTCATAACTAGATCATGTTTAGATATAAAAAATTTAATTTTGATTATAAAACCTTTGCATTGACAACTTTCTTATTAATTAATATTAATTTTTTATTTAACTAGCTAAGTATCAAAAAAAAAATCTCTTAATTTAACACTTACAAACAATATACATGTTCATATTGTGTACTTTTTGTGCAGTACATATGTAAATATGAAAAGGTGCCTACATGATGTTTATATACACTAAATCGAAACTGAATCTTGAAATAAAACAATTGAAACTGAAAATTTTGATGAAAGAAGGGTCCGAAACTGAAAGCGAAACCGAGTTCTGAAATCTTTCTTCATACAGTCCCGTTATTATCCCTGCAATAGCAAGTTCAAAGGGACCACCCATCAGGCCGATACCATATCGCAACAGCATACTGCATCTCATATCATGTTCTCCTACAGCTGCTTCTCCATAACAAAGGTTCAGTATTCTTCGAAACGCATGGGCACAACTTAAAATAGACCTAAAATAGAAACTTGCTTCTGAAAGATCCTTCACCATGTACTGTCCTACTATTTCGTTTGCCAGGGTATACTCCTGAAGCCTACTGCAACACCAATAACAGATACACCAGGTTATGTTATTGGAAATTTGGGTCAAACAAATAGCCGCACGGCGGCTAGATGTGAGGATGGTCTTGAGTTTATAAAGATTTGGGCTAATATACCTAATAGACTAGTCTTTTGGGATGGTACCCGAAAAGACGCAATAAAGTCCCTGTAAGCAAGACGTGACCTGTAAAACACCCAACTAAAGATGAGTGTAAAAAAAAGACGCAAAAAAAAGACGCAATAAAGGTCTCTATAGAGCTACTTGAGCTCTCGAGATTGGCAGCATGAGTCTTGCTTCACGTAAGACGTGACCTGTAAACACGATAAAGAGGAGAGGCTGCAAGTTGTGCTTCACGTAAGGCGTGTGATCGTGTGTGATCACCAACGCAAGTGAAGAGGAACTCGATAAAGTGATTGATGCCTGGTATTCGGGATTCTTAATTATCGGTCTTCTTTATTATTATGCTCAGGACTATCAGGGTTTTCTTTGTCTTCGATATTCTGGCTTATTTATTTCACAGCCACGACATCAGTAGTATTATTCAGCATTATTCGAAGATTTATACAGCCGGAAGTGCGGAGGATGATTATTGTTCAGTCGACTTGAGAGCCCTACCTCTAGTGCTTCATATCTTAATTGGTATAAATTCCACCGCTGTCCCCTTTGTATTCAATTTACCCCTTAACGAAATTGCGAGGACGCAATTTTTTGTAAGGTGGGTGGATTGTAATACCCCGTTCCCGGAATACGTACTTAGTTGCGTATTCAGATTTTCGGTCGTATTTTTTCGATTTGTTTCCTGTATTTATTCTGTATTATGAATTCCTTATATGACTGTTTTGTCTTGGATTTGGATTCATGGATTCGGAGTCAGCCCTAGTCTGAACCGAAGGCCCGATCCTAGAGTATTACTCGATTTAGACATTCTGATAATTAGAATTGACCGATTTTAGTTTTAAATATCATTTTCCAATATTATATATTTTCTATGATTTTCTAGATTTTTCTGGAATTAAAATGAAAGTCTTCAAACCGGTGTCGACCAGTGCCGCTGATCGATTCCAGGATTTTTATTTCACAATCAGCTAGGAATTTCTAGAAGGTCCTTTAGGCATTATTCCTTAGAATCATATTTTCTACCTACATTCTTTTTCTGAGGATTTTATGATTTTATGAAAATTCCATCGGAGTCGGTAGGTAACTGATTCCGGGATTTTTAGTTTTAAAACTATAAAGTATTTCTTAAAACGGATTTCACTATAATTCTTAGTTTAATATTCTTGATTTTTGGTAATTATTTCGGGTCGTTCCGAGATACTTGAATTTCGGACGATTCCGGTGTTTTCCCGAAAGATTTCCGCATCCGCAACTGAATCCCGGGAATCCGCCACTTCCATTATTTTCATCTTCTTTCCCAAGAAAATATCTTCTCATTTCAATTTCTTTTCTTTTTTTTCCTTTTTCCTTACTTCTCTTCCTTCCTCCACAATCCACAAGAATTCCAATTTCCAAAATTCCAACAATTCCAAAATTCTATTTTCTTCCAACAACTTCCACTCACTTCCTCATTAAAGCCCCTCTTTCTCTCTCTCTTCCATGGCCGGCCAAGTGGCCAAGAGAAGGGACACCTCATCCTTCCCCATTTGCACAAAACCCCCTCTCATCTACTCTAATTTCACCTCCTTCACAAATTCCAAATCATATATAAACATTTCTTTACAATTCCATCTCCTTTTTCTTCACTTCCACAAAGAAATCCCCTTCACCAAAATCCCTCCTCCATCTCAACTCAACCACCAACTTCAAGAGCTTCATCTAGGGCATCATCAAGGTCTTCATCTTCAACCTCCATCTCCCAAAGCAATACCAAGATCATCTTCTCCATCTCAAGCGACAACTACTTTGGATTGGGGCCATCATCTCCACCTTGGGATCCTTTCGGGTACATCGAGTCTCAATTAAACCATTCAAGTGAGTATTTTTACTCATCAAGACTTGATCAATTCCTATTGTACTTGTACCTTCATACCTTGTACACATATGACATCAAAATCACATTTTTAGACCATCAAACCCAACCACCAGATTCAGTTCTGTATTCTGTATTCGACCACGATTAGTCGACTTAACCTAGAACCTAGTCGACTTGAACCCTTAAATTGAAACGTGATCTTTTCTGGAACACAGTTTTAGTCGACTAGACCAATTTATCAGTCGACTAGAGAACCTTAGTCGACTACACTCTTGACCCTAGTCGACTAACCTTTCCTGAACCAGAAACCTTAACTCTCTGTATCTCATATTTAGTCGACTTAACATAACTGTTAGTCGACTTGTCATGTCTGTTAGTCGACTACCCATATGACCCTAGTCGACTAACCTTTTCCTGAAACAGAAATCCAACCTCTGGATCACAGTATTAGTCGACTACCCCATCTTCCTAGTCGACTAACCCCTCTATTAGTCGACTACCCTGTCCACCCAGTCGACTAATTATTGGCTGTCTGTTATAGTTGCTTATCTTCTTAACTTTGGATCTTATACTTGGTTCATGTATTTGTATCTTGTACTTCATGACTCGTTACTTGATATGTATTACTTGACTTGTCACTTGACAAACATCATCTTCCCTTCTCTCTTTCTCTCTCCCCTTCTCTCTACATGTTCATATCAGGTTTGTGGCGCATCCCGAGCTTCCGTGGATATTGGATCTTTCGGCATATTGGTGATATAGGCGAGTAGTCTCGCTCTTCTCTATTTGAGTTTCCCGTTTCATCGGTCGATAAGTATTTCGCTTCTTATTTCCATATTCATGTTTGCCCTGCAATTGCTTATATTATGGTAGCTTCATCTTGTACTTGTGCCATGCTATTGATATGCTTACTTCTTTATCATATACCATGCGTGGCAGGCCCTTCGTGGTCGTTGAATTCTGGCTTTCTGTTATGTTCATACCTGCCATGCTACTACTTCAGACTTGTTAGTTGCATGCTCCTTTTAACACATGTATATCACCTGACATCTAGTATGTTAACATCTGACCACTTGACATGCTACTTTTTGGCAAGACTTACCCGGACTTTATCAATCTCTTGTTATGTTTGGTTGCTTGCTCATATCACCATTTGTCATGCTATCTCCTGACACCAAGTATGATGTACTTGACTTTGTAATTATTATGTTTACGGGAATCCTGTCTTGTTATTATGGAACTAAGTGCCACACCATACTCGGTGGGGGCCACCTCTAGAATCCATCCCTCAGAACAAAGTGCCACATGGAACAAAGTGCCACACCTCACGGTGGGGGCCACCTCTTGAATCTGTGGGGGCCACCTCTTGAATCTGTTGGGCTATTCCTGTTATGTCCAGTTATTCCCGTAACCTGATAATTATGTTAATAAGCTACAACTTGTATGGGGAATGGGAGGAAGTGATGGATGCCGGAATGATACCTTACTTATAGTAATGGAATAAAATATTGACGACTAGTGTTAGTGGGACTTTGGGCCCACAGAAGACAAGTGTTAGGGGGACTTAGGGCCTCCAAACTGGTTCCAGGTGTATGGAAACTACTATAAGAAGTACTATCAGTTCTCCATCTGCTTCCGTTAACAACCCTTGGCTTGCTTATATATGGATGTATGTGGGTTGGCCGTACACCAGGTCACATACCTAGATATATGGGTCAGACAAGTAATAATAATAATAGATTCCAGTTATTGATTCTTGTTACACTTGCTATGCATGTTATGATTCCCGTTTTGTATTCCTGTTTGGCTTTCATATGATTTGCAACTCTGATTCTATACGCTTGGATTTCTGTGGCATGAGATAAAAGTATATATATGAGGGTTTCCTTGTTGGATTATTCCTTCGATGTATTAGTCTCATGGGACCGTGACTTAAGCGTATACAATCACTTTTGCTTGTGATCAGCTTTACCTTGGATTTCCTGTTTTATGGATATTATGTTATACTTGTTCATATATATTTCACTTGTGTTCTAACCCTCCTGTCTTCTGCACTTGACTCTTGTGCTCCTACTGGTTCGCCACCTGGCCTTCATATTCCTACTCGCCTGGGGAGTTTCACTGACTCCCCTGGATTCTCATGTCCAGGTTATGGAGCCCGGAGCGTGTGGATTCTTCCCGTTGCTGCTCAGAGTAGCGTAGCGGTAGCGTGGACCCCCAGCCGATCATCCAGAGCTCCATCCTTCCAGGCCCCTTGTGAGTCTCTCGAGTTTTTCTTTTAAACTCGTGAGTGCCCTTTTTCTATTCATACTTGTACATTTCCTTGTATACTTGTATGTGAGCGCCCTTTTATGCTGTTCATATATGTATATCTCTTGTACTCTCGCATTTGCGCATATCTGTGATGTATTATTATTGTAATATTCATCACCTCTGGTGATAACTCTGTGATTGTATATATATATGTGTTGGAATGTATAATGCACCATTTGCTTCCGTACTCTGATTCTTGTCTGTACTGATGCTTAGCGTATATACGGGAGGGTAGTTCTGACCTACGTATATACGTTGCAGTGACGTCCCCGTATCGCCGGGATCGGGGCGTTACAGGATGGTATCAGAGCTTAGGCTCTAACTTCCTCAGTACGTTCAGAGGGCAAATTAATGGTAATGAAATTTGCAACTGGAATACTTGAGTCTTGGTCATACATTCCAACTACAAGTGCAGAGTTATCTATTTCTTGGCCATCCTTCCTTTGATTCCTAATTCCTCCTATCCTTTCCCTGTTTTGGTTTTATGAAGCCTTTATGCTAACTTAAGATATGACTAGACTAGAGAGGTAGTGGCTGGTTCTGCATGAAGCTATTATGTGATCCCTTCGGTGAATTCTATGAAGCTGGTATTCTCCAGATCGATCTTGATCTGGCTATCTTTCAGAAGTCAGCAGTCGGAATTCTCTACGGATATTCTACATTCTCTACTATATCGTTCAGAGTGATTGATGCCTGGTATTCGGGATTCTTAATTATCGGTCTTCTTTATTATTATGCTCAGGACTATCAGGGTTTTCTTTGTCTTCGATATTCTGGCTTATTTATTTCACAGCCACGACATCAGTAGTATTATTCACATTATTCGAAGATTTATACAGCCGGAAGTGCGGAGGATGATTATTGTTCAGTCGACTTGAGAGCCCTACCTCTAGTGCTTCATATCTTAATTGGTATAAATTCCACCGCTGTCCCTTTGTATTCAATTTACCCCTTAACGAAATTGCGAGGACGCAATTTTTTGTAAGGTGGGTGGATTGTAATACCCCGTTCCCGGAATACGTACTTAGTTGCGTATTCAGATTTTCGGTCGTATTTTTCGATTTGTTTCCTGTATTTATTCTGTATTATGAATTCCTTATATGACTGTTTTGTCTTGGATTTGGATTCATGGATTCGGAGTCAGCCCTAGTCTGAACCGAAGGCCCGATCCTAGAGTATTACTCGATTTAGACATTCTGATAATTAGAATTGACCGATTTTAGTTTTAAATATCATTTTCCAATATTATATATTTTCTATGATTTTCTAGATTTTTCTGGAATTAAAATGAAAGTCTTCAAAACCGGTGTCGACCAGTGCCGCTGATCGATTCCAGGATTTTTATTTCACAATCAGCTAGGAATTTCTAGAAGGTCCTTTAGGCATTATTCCTTAGAATCATATTTTCTACCTACATTCTTTTTCTGAGGATTTTATGATTTTATGAAAATTCCATCGGAGTCGGTAGGTAACTGATTCCGGGATTTTAGTTTTAAACTATAAAGTATTTCTTAAAACGGATTTCACTATAATTCTTAGTTTAATATTCTTGATTTTTGGTAATTATTTCGGGTCGTTCCGAGATACTTGAATTTCGGACGATTCCGGTGTTTTCCCGAAAGATTTCCGCATCCGCAACTGAATCCCGGGAATCCGCCACTTCCATTATTTTCATCTTCTTTCCCAAGAAAATATCTTCTCATTTCAATTTCTTTTCTTTTTTTTCCTTTTTCCTTACTTCTCTTCCTTCCTCCACAATCCACAAGAATTCCAATTTCCAAAATTCCAACAATTCCAAAATTCTATTTTCTTCCAACAACTTCCACTCACTTCCTCATTAAAGCCCCTCTTTCTCTCTCTCTTCCATGGCCGGCCAAGTGGCAAGAGAAGGGACACCTCATCCTTCCCCATTTGCACAAAACCCCTCTCATCTACTCTAATTTCACCTCCTTCACAAATTCCAAATCATATATAAACATTTCTTTACAATTCCATCTCCTTTTTCTTCACTTCCACAAAGAAATCCCCTTCACCAAAATCCCTCCTCCATCTCAACTCAACCACCAACTTCAAGAGCTTCATCTAGGGCATCATCAAGGTCTTCATCTTCAACCTCCATCTCCCAAGCAACACCAAGATCATCTTCTCCATCTCAAGCGACAACTACTTTTGGATTGGGGCCATCATCTCCACCTTGGGATCCTTTCGGGTACATCGAGTCTCAATTAAACCATTCAAGTGAGTATTTTTACTCACCAAGACTTGATCAATTCCTATTGTACTTGTACCTTCATACCTTGTACACATATGACATCAAAATCACATTTTTAGACCATCAAACCCAACCACCAGATTCAGTTCTGTATTCTGTATTCGACCACGATTAGTCGACTTAACCTAGAACCTAGTCGACTTGAACCCTTAAATTGAAACGTGATCTTTTCTGGAACACAGTTTTAGTCGACTAGACCAATTTATCAGTCGACTAGAGAACCTTAGTCGACTACACTCTTGACCCTAGTCGACTAACCTTTCCTGAACCAGAAACCTTAACTCTCTGTATCTCATATTTAGTCGACTTAACATAACTGTTAGTCGACTTGGCATGTCTGTTAGTCGACTACCCATATGACCCTAGTCGACTAACCTTTTCCTGAAACAGAAATCCAACCTCTGGATCACAGTATTAGTCGACTACCCATCTTCCTAGTCGACTAACCCCTCTATTAGTCGACTACCCTGTCCACCCAGTCGACTAATTATTGGCTGTCTGTTATAGTTGCTTATCTTCTTAACTTTGGATCTTATACTTGGTTCATGTATTTGTATCTTGTACTTCATGACTCGTTACTTGATATGTATTACTTGACTTGTCACTTGACAACAACATCATCTTCCCTTCTCTCTTTCTCTCTCCCCTTCTCTCTACATGTTCATATCAGGTTTGTGGCGCATCCCGAGCTTCCGTGGATTGGATCTTTCGGCATATTGGTGATATAGGCGAGTAGTCTCGCTCTTCTCTATTTGAGTTTCCCGTTTCATCGGTCGATAAGTATTTCGCTTCTTATTTCCATATTCATGTTTGCCCTGCAATTGCTTATATTATGGTAGCTTCATCTTGTACTTGTGCCATGCTATTGATATGCTTACTTCTTTATCATATACCATGCGTGGCAGGCCCTTCGTGGTCGTTGAATTCTGGCTTTCTGTTATGTTCATACCTGCCATGCTACTACTTCAGACTTGTTAGTTGCATGCTCCCTTTTAACACATGTATATCACCTGACATCTAGTATGTTAACATCTGACCACTTGACATGCTACTTTTGGCAAGACTTACCCGGACTTTATCAATCTCTTGTTATGTTTGGTTGCTTGCTCATATCACCATTTGTCATGCTATCTCCTGACACCAAGTATGATGTACTTGACTTTGTAATTATTATGTTTACGGGAATCCTGTCTTGTTATTATGGAACTAAGTGCCACACCATACTCGGTGGGGGCCACCTCTAGAATCCATCCCTCAGAACAAAGTGCCACATGGAACAAAATGCCACACCTCACGGTGGGGGCCACCTCTTGAATCTGTGGGGGCCACCTCTTGAATCTGTTGGGCTATTCCTGTTATGTCCAGTTATTCCCGTAACCTGATAATTATGTTAATAAGCTACAACTTGTATGGGGAATGGGAGGAAGTGATGGATGCCGGAATGATACCTTGCTTATAGTAATGGAATAAAATATTGACGACTAGTGTTAGTGGGACTTTGGGCCCACAGAAGACAAGTGTTAGGGGGACTTAGGGCCTCCAAACTGGTTCCAGGTGTATGGAAACTACTATAAGAAGTACTATCAGTTCTCCATTTGCTTCCGTTAACAACCCTTAGCTTGCTATATATGGATGTATGTGGGTTGGCCGTACACCAGGTCACATACCTAGATATATGGGTCAGACAAGTAATAATAATAATAGATTCCAGTTATTGATTCTTGTTACACTTGCTATGCATGTTATGATTCCCGTTTTGTATTCCTATTTGGCTTTCATATGATTTGCAACTCTGATTCTATACGCTTGGATTTCTGTGGCATGAGATAAAAGTATATATATGAGGGTTTCCTTGTTTGGATTATTCCTTCGATGTATTAGTCTCATGGGACCGTGACTTAAGCGTATACAATCACTTTTGCTTGTGATCAGCTTTACCTTGGATTTCCTGTTTTATGGATATTATGTTATACTTGTTCATATATATTTCACTTGTGTTCTAACCCTCCTGTCTTCTGCACTTGACTCTTGTGCTCCTACTGGTTCGCCACCTGGCCTTCATATTCCTACTCGCCTGGGGAGTTTCACTGACTCCCCTGGATTCTCATGTCCAGGTTATGGAGCCCGGAGCGTGTGGATTCTTCCCGTTGCTGCTCAGAGTAGCGTAGCGGTAGCGTGGACCCCCAGCCGATCATCCAGAGCTCCATCCTTCCAGGCCCCCTTGTGAGTCTCTCGAGTTTTTCTTTTAAACTCGTGAGTGCCCTTTTTCTATTCATACTTGTACATTTCCTTGTATACTTGTATGTGAGCGCCCTTTTATGCTGTTCATATGTATATCTCTTGTACTCTCGCATTTGCGCATATCTGTGATGTATTATTATTGTAATATTCATCACCTCTGGTGATAACTCTGTGATTGTATATATATATGTGTGGAATGTATAATGCACCATTTTCTTCCGTACTCTGATTCTTGTCTGTACTGATGCTTAGCGTATATACGGGAGGGTAGTTCTGACCTACGTATATACGTTGCAGTGACGTCCCCGTATCGCGCGGGATCGGGGCGTTACATGAGACGTCAGCGAAGAAACTGTGGAATACTCTTGAGAAGAAGTACCTGACAAAGAGTGTGGAGTCTAGGTTGCAACTTAAGAGTAAGCTGTATCAGTTCAGGATGCAGAGGGGAAGCACAGTAAACGAGCACATCAACCGATATACGAAGCTTCTTACAGACTTGCTAAATGTGGATGTCACTGTAAGTGAGGAAGACAAGTCAGTTATTCTCCTGAACTCACTCCCACCGGAGGAGTATGAGACATTCACTATGACATTCATAAATGGAAGGCAAACCTTAGTTTATGATGAAGTGTCGTCAGCACTGATGAGTTATGAGACAAGGAAGAATGAGAGACATTCAGGTCGGTCTAGTTCATCAGCGGAGGCTTTGGAAGTAAGAGGCAGAAATTCATCGAGGAAAGGCAAGGAGGTGAGAGGAAGATCGAAGTCTAGGTCGGGCTTCAGGGATCTTAAGAAAAATCAGTGCATGTTCTGCAAAGAGATTGGGCACTGGAAGGTTGACTGTCCAAAGTACAAGGGGAAGAAGAAGGAATCAAAGTCTGAGGCAAATCTGGCAAGGGTGACAAAAGCTACAAGCGGTAAATCACAGGCAGATGGAGCAGATTCAGATTCTTCAGAGTTCTCTTTTTCAGTGACTGCTCCTGTTGTAGGTTACTCGGTGGATAAAGAGTGGATCCTGGACACAGGTGCTACATATCATGTATGCCCTAATCGAGATTGGTTTACCAGTCTTGAGAAGTTGGAGGGGTGTTCGGTCGTCATGGGCGACGATCATCCGTGCATCATGGAGGGTGTAGGCACTATTCCGATCAGGATGTTTGACGGGATGGTGAGGGAGCTGAAAGAAGTGAGATATGTACCTCAGCTGAAGAGGAACTTGATCTCTGTGGGTGCTTTGGAATCATTGGGGCTCAGTGTGTCTATTAAAGAAGGTGTTCTTAAAATGACAAAGGGCTCAATGGTGGTGTTGAAGGCCGACCGCCGGAACAATTTGTATTACTTGAAGGGTAGTACAGTGACAGGGCAGGTGGCAGCTTCTACCAGTCAGAAGGAAGATCTAACCGGCTATGGCACATGAGGCTGGGACATGCAGGGGAGAAATCGATGCAAGCTCTTGTGAGGAAAGGGCTGCTGAAGGGTGCAGAGACCTGCAAACTGGATCTGTGTGAACATTGCATCATCGGCAAGAAGACGAAGGTGAAGTTTGGTACAGCTTCACACTGCACCGAAGGCATTCTTGATTATGTTCACACAGATGTATGGGGACCCACCAAGACTGCATCAAT
The DNA here is from genome assembly GCA_038442645.1 of Agave tequilana. Classification (NCBI taxonomy): domain Eukaryota; kingdom Viridiplantae; phylum Streptophyta; class Magnoliopsida; order Asparagales; family Asparagaceae; genus Agave; species Agave tequilana. Next base: position 28,313 of record JAVJIF010005817.1, on the reverse strand, counting down.
TGGGGGAAACCACTATTTTGTGTCGTTCATTGATGATTATTCTAGGCGGTGCTGGGTGTACACCATGCGACACAAGAATGAAGTCCTAGAATTGTTTGTGAAGTGGAAGGTTAATCAGGAAAGGAGTACGGGAAGAAAAATCAAGGTCCTTCGTTCTGACAACGGAGGAGAGTACAAGTCAGACCCTTTCCAGAAGCTATGTCTTGATGAGGGCATAGAGAGGCACTTCACAGTGAGGGAAACTCCGCAACAGAATGGGGTGGCTGAAAGAATGAATCGGACTTTGCTAGAGAAGGTTCGGTGCATATTGTCCAATGCAGGATTACCAAAGAAGTTCTGGGCTGAAGCTTTGGGGTATGCATGCCATCTCGTCAATAGGTTGCCGTCATCTGCAATAGGAGGGAAGACCCCTCTTGAAGCTTGGTCAGGTAAAGCTGCTGAAGATTATGATGTGCTCCGGATATTTGGATGTCCAGCCTACTATCATGTCAGAGAAGACAAATTGGATCCGAGAGCGAAGAAAGGAGTGTTTGTTGGCTTCAAGAAAGGAACCAAGGGGTTCAAGATTTGGGATCAACAGGACAACAAATTCATAATCAGCAGAGATGTCACATTTGATGAGGCCTCGATGATGAAGCCTACAGTCTCTCAGCAGGTGGAGACTAAGAAGACCAAGGAGCTATTGCAGCAGGTGGAGAGTGATGCAAATCCACCATCTCTAGAAGACTCAGTATCAGTGAGGATCATTCCTGAGGTGACACAGGGAGGTGATCAAGTTGCAGAAGAAGATGCTGAGGTTGTTGAAGAGGATCAGGAACAGGTTATGGATACGGTTCCAGATCCAACTGCAGTTGGAAGACCAAGGAGGAATGCTAGGAGACCTGGCTGGCTCACTACAGACATGGTGATTGCTTATGCACTTCCAGTTGTTGAAGAGGCCATTCCATCTACTTTCAGAGAAGCTGAAATCAGTTCAGAAGCTGAGTTATGGAAAGGGGCTATGAATGAAGAGATGCAGTCTCTTTATAAGAACAACACATGGGAACTGACCAAGTTGCCCAAGGGGAAGAAAGCCATAGGGTGTAAGTGGGTATTTGCTAAGAAGCAGGGATCACTCCAAGAAGATAAAGTGCGCTACAAGGCAAGGCTGGTGGCTAAAGGCTACGCACAGAGAGAAGGGATCGACTACAACGAGGTGTTCTCTCCAGTTGTTAAACACTCGTCTATTCGGATCCTATTAGCCTTGGTGGCGCAGAACGAGTTGGACCTTGACCAACTTGATGTGAAGACCGCCTTTCTCCACGGCGATCTTGAGGAGGAGATCTACATGACTCAGCCCACTGGTTATAAAACTGCAGGGAAAGAGGAGTTGGTATGTAAGCTGAAGAAATCGCTGTACGGTTTGAAGCAGTCTCCAAGACAGTGGTACAAGCGATTTGACAGCTTCATCAGGAAGAAGAAGTACACAAGAAGCCATTTCGATCCATGTGTGTACTACAACAAGTTACCATCGGGTGAGTATATCTATCTACTACTTTACGTAGATGATATGCTAATTGCTTCTAGGTCAAGATCTACAATTGATTCTCTAAAGAAGACTTTATCGTCCGAGTTCGAGATGAAGGACCTGGGGGAAGCAAGAAAAGTATTGGGTATGGAGATCACAAGGGACAGGGATGCTGGCAGGATAAGCTTGACTCAGAAGGGCTATCTGGAGAAGGTATTGCAGAGGTTTAATATCGGGAAAGATACTAAGACTGTTAGTACACCAATGGCGCCGCACTTCAAGTGTCAGCGAAGATGTCTCCAAGGAGTGTTCAGGAGCGTGAGCATATGACTCATGTTCCGTATGCCAATGCTGTGGGTAGCTTGATGTATGCGATGGTGTGTCCAAGGCCGGATCTTTCACAGGCAGTTTCCATGGTTAGCAGATATATGCATGATCCAGGTCAGGGTCATTGGGAAGCTGTGAAGTGGATTCTGAGGTACATCAAGGGTACTGTTGATGTAGGCCTCGTATTTGAGAAGGACAACACCGGGAAGCAAGAATGCATAGGGTACGTGGATTCGGACTATGCAGGTGACCTTGACAAACGCCGGTCGACTACGGGGTATGTATTCACATTCTCACAGGCACCGGTGAGTTGGCGCTCCACACTTCAGTCCACAGTTGCGTTGTCAACTACAGAGGCGGAGTATATGGCCTTGACCGAGGCCATGAAGGAGGCGATTTGGCTTCAGGGTTTGCTAGATGACTTGGGAGTGGAACAGGAGATCTTGAAGATACACTGTGACAGTATGAGTGCCATTTATTTGGCAAGGAACCAAGTCTACCATGCAAGGACGAAGCACATTGATGTCAGGTATCACTTTGTTCGGGAGATTCTGGAGGAAGATGACATCAACTTGTTGAAGATTCATACTTCGGAGAATCCGGCCGATATGCTTACAAAGGTGGTGTCGGGAGTAAAGTTTGCACACTGTAAAGACTTGCTCCAGATCCTTCAGGTGAATTGAGCTTGCTGAAGCTCATTTGGATGAACTACGGATGGCTTGATCCCTTGGGCAAGGGGTACGTAGGCAACCAGATTGGTGCAGCCGTTATTGAGTCAGTGTTCGGCTCAGATTTAACAATCTTCACCGAGGTGGAGAATTGTTGGAGGAGAGAGTACAGTAGAGGAGGTGAGGTCATGCCAGGTGCTGTTGAAGACTGCCAAGGATTCTACGACGAAAGGCGAAGGAACAGCGGGCAGGAAAAGCAGCAGCAGCAGCAGAAAAAGACAGAGGTCGGTCGACCGGTCCGGTCGACCGACGTGCACAATGTGCACAGGATTTGAGCGGTCGACCGGACCGGTCGACCGGAGAAGCTGTCTGCAGGAAACCCAACTCTCGGTTTGTTTCGGTCGACCGGTCCGGTCGACCATGAGAGGGAGTCGGTCGACCGACCGGTCGACCGATAGTCGGATCTGGGCGAAAACTTCTGTTTCGGGAAGTTATGTATTTAAGCTCTAATTGTAATTTTTAGGGAGAGTGCCTAGAGAAAGTATAGCTGCGGACTCTCTTGTGTTCATAGAGATCTAGAGCTATTGTAATCGATCTTCCAAATAGAAAAACTCTCTCCGTGGATTGCCCCGAGGACGTAGGCAAGTTGGCCGAACCTCGTTAGATCTGATTTTTGCGATTGTTCTTCTTCTAGTTTTGATTTCATTGTTCTGAGATTGAGATCTGATAGATCCTCTATTGGGTTGTTGTCTGTGGCGCACAACAGTCTGAAGAGCTGGTAATTAAGTTCTCAATGGAAGGTAAGAGTTCTCAATCATCAATTTTTGTCAAGAGATTTAGCAAACTTGCACTCTTAGTTCATCAGTTGTCTAGTAACAAGCACATCACTCCTCAATTGCAATGGAAACATCAGCAGCTTCAGCGTCATCAGTTGTCCTGCCATCACCTTTGAGAACCATCTCATCTGAGCTCACAAAACGCGCCAGCCGAGCAAGTTCTTCAACCAAGGCCACGATTTCCCCAACACATCGGACTATCTCCGTCGAAAGTGAAACTATCGGAGCTGCACACAGAATCTCCTTCGAGACGATGGAATTCTCCGAAAATGAGGTCCTCAGTTGCATGGCGGCAGAATTAGCTGCATCCATGTAGCATTTTGCAGCGGCAGAAGGTGCAGTCATGGTGCGCATTGCCGATGCTGCTTCAGTCAGTGCCCTGCTGCACTTTGAGCTCAGCTCCACGCACACCTCTCCCAAATGCTTCGGCAGCTCTACATTGTTCGACCCTGCGTAGACACAAAGTGTCTCCATTAGATGAGCACACTGCCTGCTCTGCGCTCCGATCTTTTGGTACTGATCCCATGGGTGACGGAACCTGAATCGGCCGTGTGGTGGCTCCCATCTAGCCAAGCTGGACAAGGAATCTTCGGTCGACTTAAAGTTGAGCACACTCTTGTGACTCTCAAGGGCCAACTTCTTGCCTTCAAGGAAGTTTCCGAAGCTCTGCAAGAAGCTCGCGAGCTTCTCCAAGTTCAGAGTTGACAGCCCATGGAGGTCTGCCCCCGCCCACACAGGGAACACGAAGACGGAGGTGAAAAAAGAGAAGGCCACTCCAATGGCTATCGTCAAGAACCTATCCTTGGCCAACTCGTAGACGTTCTCCTTTCGGTAGCTTGAGACCGCCACGAGACAGAAAGTCAGAATGAATATCAGCACACCGTAGTCGTATTTTGCTCTCAACTCCGGCATGAATCGTGCGAATGTGGCCAACGCAGCTACCAAAAAAACCAATAGCCCAAGGACTACTGGCTCGCCCTTCTCCCCGAATAGGACCGCGAGGCGGTGAGCCGCCAGTCCCAGTGCCCCGGCGAGAAATGTAGCGCACGCCCGATTCAATCCCTTCAAGATGGCAGCCCCGGCGAAGAATTCCATGACCAAGGCAACAGTTAATACAGCCCACATCACCGAGCCCCCCAAATCCTTGAATACTGGATTGATGTAGTAGAATGTGGAGACTACTGTGAGTACTGTTGCAACTTTCAGAGAGTGAATGATTCGTCGGGGTCATCCTTGCCGATATTCTTCATCTTCTTCGTGAATTCAACTGCGCTCGAAGCAATGCGTGAGAGAAACAGCGGCCTCTCAACAGTCTGTGTTTGAATCTCCATTTGTTGAGTTATTTGAGTTAGCCAGTGAATAACTATGAGAGTTGGATCTTCTCCCAAAGACCTCTGGGTTAGAAGTTGTTATGTTTGTGTGATGAGAGCTTAGTTTTGTGGTGTGTGTATATATACGAGTATGTGTTGAGTCAAAGAGTCAGCAGAGAGACTTTTGGAGAAAACCTGAAGAAAGTAAGCAAAGGCAACAAACGAGTGAGTAGACCATGGACTATCGAAGATGAAAGAAAGAAAACTGAAGCACGTTGATTTGCAAAGGAGGCTGCAATGGTGATCAAGTGTCCTAGACTGAACAGGATCACTTGTGTTGTCTGGTTTCTGTTGTTGATTCTGGGTACTTGGCAAGATTTAGGTGGTGGATTTGGGTGTGTGGGCATTTGATCCAAGCATTCAAATAAATTATAAGAGCTGGGGGCTCCCGCATTTTATAAAGATTTGAGATTAATTAATTGGTCACAGGGGTTTGAAGTAGGAATGGCTGAATGACTCTGACCTCGTGAACAGAATGTACTATTTGCTTATTATTATAAATTATAGATTACAGATTATAAAAAGAAAGTATTTGGTGAATGGGAGCTTTCCAGCCTTTTTTCCCCTTAAATTTTCTTTGGGATTACAGGTAGGAGAACATGCAAGAAAGACAACACAAACTACAAACCTGCATGCAGTGCACAGCAATGTAAACTTTGCATTTTGCTAGTTTCATCTCAGTTTTGGCCTTTTCATCTCGGTTTCGGTGAATACCAGTTCGAAACTGATATCAAATTTTCTGTTTCGCTAAGTTTCGACTGATACCAATCAATTTTTGTAAGTTTCAAACAGTTTCAATGAGTTTGAGATGAAACATACCCAAACCTACAAAAATTCAAAAACAAAGAATAAAATAAAGAAAATGTGCTTTTAATTAATTATTTCATTTCCCTTTATGAAATCATTTATCATAATTTGTCATAATTAGATCACGTTTAGATATAAAAAATTTAATTTTGATTATAAAATCTTCACATTGACATCTTTCTTATAATTAATATTATTTTTTTATTTAACTAGCTAAGTATCAAAAAAAAAAAAAAAAATCTCTTAATTAACACTTACAAACAATATACATGTTCATATTGTGTACTTTTTGTGCAGTACATATGTAAATAAGAAAAGTGCCTACATGATGTTTATATACACTAAATCAAAACTAAATCTTCAAATAAAACAATTGAAACTGAAAATTTTGATGAAAGAAGGGTCCGAAACTGAAAGCGAAACCGAATTCTGGAATCTTTCTTCATACAGTCCCGTTATTATCCCTGCAACAGCAAGTTCAAAGGGACCACCCATCAGGCCGATACCACGTTGCAACAGCATACTGCATCTCATGTCATGTTCTCCTACAACTGCTTCTCCATAACAAAGGTTTAGTATTCTTCGAAACATTTTGAAACCACATTTCCCAACAACATTCAAACACCAGAAAACTCACTAACCAATTCTCAAGTTTCAAAGGGAACTATTACTACTTCCTCACTTCCACCCCTAACCAAACAGCCTTTTTGTTGGGTATCTCTTGTTGCAATTGCCATGAATGAAAACTAAAAAAAAAAAAACTTTGAAAAAAAGGAATTGCACTAATATCAGCATTTCTTCTCTGCATGTTTTACTGCTCCACTTCATCTTCCTTTTCTTTTCCTTTTCTTCTTTTCTTACTTCTTTTCTTTAAAAAATAAATGGATGAAGGGAAAACATCAAGTCGAACAATCTTGCCTAAGTCATCAACGTTTTAAAGTTGTTCTATGAAAATATTTGATGAAGTTTTCTTACAAGTGATTGTCACCGTAACACCTACTATTTCTTTATTAACACCAAATTTCTCACTAAAGAGTCCACAAACAAGAGAGGCTTATTGTTGGAAAGAGAGAGTTTACTGATGGGGAAGTTGATTAGGATCGTCGAGGGGTCGTCGAGTGATCGCCGAGGAAGTCGACGACGAAGACGAAGGGAAACAGCAGCTGGAAGAAGCAGCAGCAGCAGAAAAAGACAGAGGTCGGTCGACCGGCCCGGTCGACCGACGTGCACAGCGTGCACAGGAATTGAGCGGTCGACCGGCCCGGTCGACCGGAACCCTCTGTCTGCAGAAGACAGAGCTCTCGGGTTGTTTCGGTCGACCGGAGAGGCTTTCTGCAGGAACCCAACTCTCGGGTTGTTTCGGTCGACCGGACCGGTCGACCGTAAGAGGGAGTCGGTCGACCGGACCGGTCGACCGACAGTCGGGTTTGGGCTGAAATCTGCAGTTCGGAAACCTGTTGTATTTAAGGGCTGCTATTGTTTTCTAGGGTTAAGGACCTGAAGAAAAACCTGCGAAAAAGGAAGGCTTAGGGTTCTCTTGTATTCAAAGAGGCTAAGAAGCCATTGTAATCATCTTCCTAATAGTAAACCTCTCCATTGATTGCCCCGAGGACGTAGGCACGTTGGCCGAACCTCGTTAAATCTTATTTTTGCGATTGTGTGTTCTTCTTGGATCTGTTTTGGGTTTGTTCTTGTGCTGGAGGTTGTGGGATCCTCTATAGGTTGTTGTCGGTACGCACAACAAGTGGTATCAGAGCTTCAGGCTACGCTTGGGATTCTGAGAATTCGAAGGGCTCCAGATCTGATCAGGTGGAGATCGTGTGTCGATCTCAGGTCAGAGGTATTGGTGTTCGAGGAGATCGTGTGTCGATCTCAGGAGGACACAAGGAGGGCTTGTTGAATCAGTGATTGGAGTAGATCCGGTGAGAAACTCGATCTAGGGTTTCAAGAGGCAGGTAAAAATCTCCTTTTTTTATCTGAGTAAAGATCTATTTTCAATTGGATTATTCTTCCGCATAAATAGAGAATCAAAAGAAGACCTCAATGGCAGAAGAAACTACTTTCGTTAAAACAATGAATCACTCAAGGATCGAAGTTGTCAAGTTCAATGGAACTAATAATTTCGGGATGTGGAGGTGTGAGGTCATGGATGCATTGAATGCACAGAATCTCGAGGACACGCTCCTATTAGAGAGGAAGAAGAGCACGACCACTGATGAACAGTGGGCGAAGATGAACAGATCGGCATGTGGCTTGATACGTTCATGCTTGTCGCAAGACATCAAATATCTTGCACAACATGAGACGTCGGCAAAGAAGCTGTGGGACACCCTTGCTAAGAAATACCTGACTAAGAGCGTGGAGTCTAGGTTGCAGCTTAAGAGTAAGCTGTATCAGTTTCGGATGAAGAAGGGGAGCACAGTAAATGAGCACATAAACCGATAACGAAGCTTCTTACAGATCTCTTAAATGTGGATGTCACGGTAGATGAGGAAGATAAGGCAGTCATCTTTCTGAACTCACTCCCGGCAGAGGAGTATGAGACATTCACACTGACCTTCATTAATGGAAGGCAGAGCTTGAATTATGATGAGGTGTCGTCTGCATTGATGAGTTATGACACAAGGAAGAATGAGAGGCATCCTTCACAGTCAAGCTCAGTGGCGGAGGCACTGGAAGTAAGAAGCAGAAGTTCATCGCGGAAGGGCAAGGAGGTGATAGGAAGATCGAAGTCCAGGTCGGGCTATAGGGATCTGAGGAAGGATCAGTGCATTTTGTGCCGAGAGATAGGGCACTGGAAAGTGGACTGTCCAAAGTTCAAGGGGAAGAAGAAGGAGTCGAAGGCTGAAACAAATCTTGCAAAAGTGACGAATACTCAGAGGAGCAGGTCACAGGCAGATGGAGCAGATTCGGACTCGTCAGGTTTCTCATTTTCAGTCAGTTCTCCCATTATTGGTAACTCATGAAAAGATGAGTGGATTCTGGATACAGGTACAACATACCACGCGTGCCCTAACCGGGGCTGGTTTTCCAACTTTGAGCAGCTGAAGGGGTGTTCGGTCGTTATGGGCGACGATCACCCATGTAGCGTGGAGGGTGTAGGTACAATCCGAATCAGAATGTTTGATGGGATAGTAAAGGAGTTGACAGGTGTGAGGTATGTACCTCAGATGAAGAGAAATCTAATCTCCGTGGGAACTTTGGAAGCATCGGGCATGGTGATATCTGTTCGAGATGGCGATCTCAGGATGATCAAGGGCTCGATGGTGGTGATGAAGGGCGTCCGCCGAGGAAATCTCTACTACTTGAAGGGTAGTACGATTACAGATCAGGTGGAGACTTCAAGTTCTTCAGATAAAGATGGCCCGAAGGACTGGCAGGGAAAGGTCGGACACGAAGATGGAAGGTCTTTGCAAGCTCCTGCAAAGAGGGAATCCATGGAAGTGCTGCTACCTGCAAGTTGGAAGGTGGACACAGCGTTCTGGACAAGAAGACGGTGAGATTCAGCACCAATACTCACCACAATGAAGGTCTTCTTGATTGTGTTCACGTGAGTGTATGGGGACCTGCTAAGACGGCATCGCTTGGAGGTCACAGGTACTTTGTCTCTTTCATTGATTGTTCATCTAGGCAGTTGTGGATATATCCAATGAGACAAAGGGGTGAAGTCCTAGATGCGTTGAGGAAGTGGAGAGGAAAAATGGAGAGGCAGATAGGTAGGAAGATAAAGGAGCTTCATATTGGTAATGTTGGAAAAGACATTGACCGATTCCTACAATTTGGCCAGAACACAGGGATTGCTACTCACTTCTCAACAGGTACAGATGGGTTGGCTAAAGAGGTAGTCCGTTCCTTGCTGGAGGAGGTTCGGAAGTTATTGTCTAATTCAGGATTGGACAAGTCGCTTTGGACTGAGGCGACAGAATATGCTAGCCATCTCAAGAATCAATCGACTGCAATAGGGGGTAAAGCTCCATTAGAAAATTGGTCTGGAAAGGCTTTTCAAGATCGTGGTGTGCTGCGGGAATTTGGAAGTCCGGCTTACTTCAGTGCCAAGAGTGGCAAGGTGAATCCGCGGGCAAAGAGGTTTGTCTACTTGGGCGTCAAGGGAAACAGCTACAGGTTGTGGGACCCCGAAGACAAGAAAATTATGATGAGCAGACATGTCACACTTGGAGAGGCTTCAGTAGTGAAGTCCACTGTCTCTCAGCAGGTAGAGAGGACGGAGACCAAGGAAGGATTGCAGCGGGTGGAGGTTGATGCTACTCCATCATCTCCAGTTGGTTCGGCATCAGAGGAGACTTCATCGGAGGTGACACCGGGAGGAGTTCAAGATACCAGGGGTGATGCTGAACAGGATGACGACATTGCAGAGGATGTCGAGTTATTTGCAGCCATTGGAACCAAGGTGAAACCACGGTCGTGGTTGAAGAAGCATGAATCTCAAGCTTGTGAACGCGACAAGCTCAAGTTGAAGGCCGTTGCTCTCCATGATGGTCGGGAAGAGGTTCATATGACTCAGTCTGACAGGTTCACTGCTGCAGATACAGGTACCATTATTTGAGCTTGCTGAAGCTCATTTAAATGAACTACGGTTGGCTTGATCCTTTTGGGCAAAGGTACGTAGGCAGCCGTAAAGGCGCAGCCATTGGTGATGCAACTCTTATGAAGCTAATTGGGTTCTCGAGATGTTATTTTGGATCTTCACGTAGAGGTGAAGAGTTGTGGCTGATTGGAGCTTCACGTAGAGTTGGAGAGACTTCACGTAGAGGTGAAGAGACTTCATGTAGAGGTGAAGTGGTGTGGCCAGTTGGATCTCACGTAGTGGTGAGATGGTGTGATCTCGATGAACAGGTTTATCTTCCGGAGAGAAGATGTTGAGCTTGCATAAGGAGTGGTGTGCATCCAGGAGAAGCCGATGATTTAGTGTGCTCTACGCAGACTTGGTTGGACCGTCAGTGGAAGACAGGTAGACTAGATAGAGCTAGTCAGTGGAGAGTCAGTGTGGGCTCATAAGGAAGTCTTCATGAGGTCGTGAAGTTGCGGAGAGGGAGCCACGGTTAGTGATCGGCAGGTATGAAAATTCTCCTAAGGTGAAGTGTAGGGAAAGCATGTGCGATGTTTTCCAGGAATAGATGAGCCAAAGATTCCAAGCCGAGATCGTGTGTCGATTTCGACCGGTACGCGCAAGCCGAGATCGTGTGTCGATTTCGCCGAGATCGTGTGTCGATTTCGCCAGGTGATGGACTGGGTTTCATTGGAGATCGGCTCAGATTTTGAGAAAATCTTCGCCGAGGTGGAGAATTGTTGGAAAGAGAGAGTTTACTGATGGGGAAGTTGATTAGGATCGTCGAGGGGTCGTCGAGTGATCGCCGAGGAAGTCGACGACGAAGACGAAGGGAAACAGCAGCTGGAAGAAGCAGCAGCAGCAGAAAAAGACAGAGGTCGGTCGACCGGCCCGGTCGACCGACGTGCACAGCGTGCACAGGAATTGAGCGGTCGACCGGCCCGGTCGACCGGAACCCTCTGTCTGCAGAAGACAGAGCTCTCGGGTTGTTTCGGTCGACCGGACCGGTCGACCGGAGAGGCTTTCTGCAGGAACCCAACTCTCGGGTTGTTTCGGTCGACCGGACCGGTCGACCGTAAGAGGGAGTCGGTCGACCGGACCGGTCGACCGACAGTCGGGTTTGGGCTGAAATCTGCAGTTCGGAAACCTGTTGTATTTAAGGGCTGCTATTGTTTTCTAGGGTTAAGGACCTGAAGAAAAACCTGCGAAAAAGGAAGGCTTAGGGTTCTCTTGTATTCAAAGAGGCTAAGAAGCCATTGTAATCATCTTCCTAATAGTAAACCTCTCCATTGATTGCCCCGAGGACGTAGGCACGTTGGCCGAACCTCGTTAAATCTTGTTTTTGCGATTGTGTGTTCTTCTTGGATCTGTTTTGGGTTTGTTCTTGTGCTGGAGGTTGTGGGATCCTCTATAGGTTGTTGTCGGTGCGCACAACACTTATCATAATTTAAGCCAGCCAGTTGATGTCCTCCAAATTCTCCAAAACTAAAGGAAAAAGTGTAGAAATACAAGTATATTATGAATTTTGTTATGGGAACTTACATTCTAACTTTGAGACTCAAAAAAAAAACACAAATGAAGTCAATCAAAACAAAGTACTATTAGCACAAAGAGGGGGTTCAAAACTAGGGTTCAAAATCGGGTTGGAAATGGATTGTGTCGTGTCGTGCTTAGCCATATCCAGACCTAGGTATTTTTATTTTATATGTATTTTTTAGAATTTGTTGTGTGTCAACGTATCATGTTGTGTTGAGCTTGTATCAGCATGGCTATGTCTGTGCAACATAGATTCAGACACATCCCACACAAAGTAGCCTGAACCAGGCACGTCCAGGTACTATATGGGTCTAGAACTATACGGCCATGTATCAGCCTACTTGATAATGGGCTGGCCACCAAGCTGTATAGGGTCGCCTCATGCTTTTTGTTCATGATTGAATCGAATTGGCTTATTCGTAGCCAATTTGAACCTTTTACTTTGTGCGGCAGAAAAGAGATGAAGAGAAACGAGATGGGGGGGTCAACCGACGTGCACAGACTTGTGCACGTTGGCCAGGCACAGGGCTCGGTCGACCGTAGCGGTCGACAGGCCAGAGAGCTTTGCTCTCTGTTTTTGGCGCGGTCGACCGGGCGGTTGACCGGATTCCTCCAACGGTCGAAAAATCGACCGTTGGCAGTCGACCGGGCGGTCGACCGCCGGCCGCTTTTGGCTGAGAATTCAGCCAACGGCTAGTTTTAGGGTTTGGCCTATATAAACCCATTTCTTTGAGATTTTGGCCAAGATTTTTAAGAGCAAAAATTTCCCTATTCTCTGGTTTATAAAACAAGTTTTCAAAAGTGTTTAAGAGTCAAAAGATCTATCTTTATATTGTTTTAGGTTTTTGAAAAAATCAAAGGAAATAGAATTTTGGGAGATTTGTGTTTGTTCTTCATTTCCATTATCTTTAAGAGTTTTCCTAAGATTATTTCTTTGAGTTTTTGTTTTCCAAACACCTAGTTTTTCCACACTTGAGCTATATCATCTATCATATTCTATTAGGATCTTTTGTTTTGTGAAAAAGAAATTGTTTGAGGTTGTGGAAACCTCCAAGTGTTGTACCCTCCTTGATTTGTTGTATCCCTCCTTGGTAGAGGTTGATCGGAGTGGTGTTTGCTCCCTCTAGTGAGAGGTGGAGTTTGGTTGTTTGGCTACGGGCCTTATCCCTCTTCGGTAGAGGTGGATTGTGGTTGTATTGCCTCGGTGGCATTGTAAGATTGAGAGAGGAGTTCGGTACTCCAGGTGGATTAGAAATCCTTCTCGGTGAAGGCGGGGACGTAGAGCTAGGGGCTCGAACCTCGGAACATATCTTTGTGTTTGCGTTTGATCCATTGTCTCTTAACCCTCTCTCTTTATTTGTGTTGTGCATCATTCATAGCATCATATATTATTTGCTTGTGTTGTGCCTTGCATCATTCATATTGCTTGTATCATCTTTATATACTTGGCTTGTGTTTGTGTGCCTCACTTGTACTTAACCACGAGAGCTTCATATAGCATCTCAACCCTTATCTAGGGAATCAAGAGGAGTTAGTCCAGAGCCCTTCACGGGGAATTCGGCTACACTCGTTGGTTGTATTAAGTGTAGTTGTAAATTATTTTTAGCTTCCGCATTTAGTTTCTAGATTAGCCATATCACCTATTCACCCCCCTCTAAGTGATTTCAATTGGTATCAGAACCTACACTCCTGATATTTTAGGTTTAACCACTTAGGAGTGAGATCCTTGTTTGCTAATCTATCATTTGCATGTTGCACATATTTTTGTTTCCACACATTTAGTTTGGACCCATGGACTTCATGACCCCACCTATGTTTGATTCTTCCAACATCATTGTTTGGAAGACTAAGATGTCCATTTACCTACAAACCCTAGGATTGCATGTTTTCCTTGCCGCTACCAAGAGATGTTATCTTGGTGACCGCAAGTATATAGGGGCCAATGCACAAGCCCTTGAGGCTATTAGAAACACGCTCTCTAAAGATTATCTTATGCATGGTTCTAACCTTGATTCCGTCTTTGCAGTGTGAACAAGTTGACAACCACATCCACCTCCAAGCTTCAAATGCCAATCCAACAGGAGGGATCTAGCGGAGAATCCGAGTCACAAGGCTTCATGGTCCAAGGGAATGACTCCCTTGAGGTACATTCGGATACTCAACTAGATAGTGCTAGCTCTTCATTTGATGATCATGATAGTATGGATGCCAATGCTTTAAATGAAGAGTTATCTATTGTTTGTGAGAACCTCCTTGAAAAATATAAAGTTTTGAAAAAGAAAACTTGTATGTTAAATAAAGAAAAAGAGGATTTGTTTTCAAAACTTGAGTTGGTTTTGCAAGAGAAGGTGGAGATTTCTAATGAGAGGGATTCATTGAAATCTAGACTTGAACTTGCATTAAAAGAAAATGAAGTTTTAAAAAATAAAAATGATAGGGAAATAATTTTGAAGAAAAATGAAAAATTGTCTTCAAAACTTGATTTTGTTTTAAAAGAGAATGTTTCTTTGAAAAACAAAATAATTTATATTTCAAATGAATTAGAAATTTGTTTAAAGAAAAATGAATTTTTGCAAAATAAAATTGATGCACATGTTTGCCATGCTAGTGTAGTATCACACACATCACCTATTGCATGCCACACTTCTTCTTTAATTGAAAATGATACATTCATGCTTAAGAAGAGTAGATTGTTTGGGCTCCACTTTGAGCCAATGTGCCATGAACCATACACGTTTGGAATCTTTGTTTCGAAAGAAACAAGTTCCATCTATTATGCATGCACACCCTCCACGGCATACACATGCTCCTCACGGACACCATCATCACTTGTATGCTCATGTGTACACTTGTACACATTGTGGACGTAAGGGCCACCTTGCTAGATTTTGCTATGATAGAATACATGATGAAAATTTAGCAAATAATTTTGTTTGGGTTAGAAAAGGTACTAACCCCCATGGACCCAAAAGAGTGTGGGTACCAAAGATCACCCCTATTGTATTTGATGTAGGTGTGGGCTCTCACATGACGTGAGAGTAGTGGTACCTTGGAGTGGATGCGTTCCGAGCTTCATGGAAATCATTTGGATGCATCACTTTCAAGGGACGTTTGGTGGGAAGACCACCTTGGTTTGGAGAACTAGAGAGGTGCCCTCATCGGTTTTGGTATCGATCTCTAACTCCCGTTTATATTTACATGCCTTCATTTCATTATTTATAGCATGTTTTGTTGTTTATCGATTATCGATTATTATGAAAATGTCATGATTATTGGATCATTGACATGCATGTATAACTTTTGAGACACCCATGTTTAATATGGACCATTATTTTAGTGTTCTCACCTATGTTTAGCTATCATGTTTATCATAGTTCTAATAACATGTGGATTTACATAATGATCACTTTTATGATTATCATGTTGATTTATTTCTTATTTTATGCTTTAAATGTTGAATATATGTTTTAAATGTTAGTTTTCATTAAGACTAGGATTTATACTTGTACATATAGTGGGTCACAAATAGATTTTTATATGTTTGTGCTTGAACGTTCATTTGTACCCATTAGATGTGCTAGTATAGTCTAGTTTTGATGATTCATGCATTTGACTTGTATTCATATTTTATCCATGTTTTTCATGTGTTTTAGTTTAACTTCATGTATATGTCCATTTTATCCAAACTATTGTTTATACATATACATCCTTTGAGCCACGTGTCTTTCATGCATATACATTTGTGGACTCGTTATGTTTTGGATATGTATGTATACCTTAGTTTGTATAAGACATACATATGCCTTGAAGATCAAATAATTTTTGATGATTTTCTTGTTTTAAAGGAATATTGAGTTTAATTGAATACTTTCATGATCATGTTTTTCACATTGTATTTATACACTCACATTTCTAGTTTACTCATGTTTTGTTTTCATGAGTCATATTCATGCTTTATTGATTATGAGTGTTGACTATTTTGTGAATTTCATGTTCTATGAAAAATAATTTGTTTTTATTCCTTACTTGAAGAATTCGTACTAGTTTACAAGTTTTTCCATTTAACTAGTTGCGGGATTCTTCGTTATGGTAGATGTTTTCAAACATACTATATTTTTTTTTCAAACCTATTTTGAAAACCCCTACTTTCAAAGGGTGGTTTGATGGGAGATCATGCTCATGTATGCTTTATAGTGAAAATAATTTTAAACTTGAACATGATTGG
This sequence comes from Agave tequilana, assembly GCA_038442645.1. Taxonomy (NCBI): domain Eukaryota; kingdom Viridiplantae; phylum Streptophyta; class Magnoliopsida; order Asparagales; family Asparagaceae; genus Agave; species Agave tequilana. The sequence continues at coordinate 12,470 of JAVJIF010005817.1, read as the reverse complement.
GAGGATAGGATATGAGGTGTACACTTGATATTATTATTGTTTCAATTGGTATCATTGGATCTTTTCAATTGGTATCAATATTGACATTTTTGTATACTCATATATTGTTTTTGTGTATGTATGCTTTCAATTGGTATCATCTATTTTGATTGGTACTCATTTCTCATACACTTAGTTGGTATTTCATAAAGGGGGAGAAAATTTGATTGTATCTTTCAATTGGTATTTGGTTTACCATTGGTTTTATATTCCACTCCCTTGCTTTATGATAAAAATAATAATAATTTCAATTTGATATCATATGTTTTAAATGACAAATTCTTACAATTGGTATCATTTTATATCAAGAGGTTTATTTGAATAATTTCAATTGGTATCAAGATTTTTATGTGTTTTTCTCAAAAATTGGTATCAATGCCTTATTTATTTTCATTGGTTTATATGGTCACTTTCAATTGGTATCAAGATGCTACCTTGACATATTTTTAATTGGTATCTTAATTGATTGTCACCCCTTATTTATATCATTTTTGTTTTAGACAAAAAGGGGAGAACATTGTTTTATTTGCTTTTAACCCCTTTGTTGATTTTTTGTTTCGAACAAAAAGGGGGAGAAGAATTTATTGTTTTGTTTTTACTTGGACCCCTTTGTTGATGATTGACAAAAAGGGGGAGAAGTATTTGAGTTTATATGCATGTTTTATATGCATTGTTTTGTTTTTTATTTATTAGTTTGTCGTTTAATTGGTATCAAGAGCATTTCATTGCTATTAAGAGCATGTTTTTATTGGTATCAAGAGCATTATGTTTTAGAAAAAGGATTTATGTTCATGCATCACAATAAACAATAAATATATGTGTTTCATACTTGTTTATGAGCCTTCATTGCATATTTATATGCTTATTTATTGCTATGCATGAGTTAAGGGGGAGCTTCTTTGAAGCTTTACTTTAATCCATGCATATATAACTCCATGAGTTTTGTCATCATCAAAACTAGAATGGAAATCCTCTGGGCCAACAACAACCATATTTGAAAAATGAGTCGCTTTTCGTATATTTCTTTTAGGCTTGTGTGCAGCAATTGAATCCAGGACCTGACCCTCTGGCTCCGGATCCTCAATCACATCATATGTATCTTCTTCTTCTTGTACATGATGCACGAACTGTGTCACAACAGTCAGCACCCAAAACGATACAGTATTATCTGGAGATGATGAAGATGCATCACTCTCCACCCTTTGCTATATTCTCTTAGTCTGGCCACTCTCCACCTGCTGGAGCTTGAAGTCTTCAGCATAGAAGACTCATCAAAAGTGACATCTCTTCTCAGAACTATCTTCCGGTCTTTAGAGTCCCATAGTTTGTATCCTTTCACTCCTCTTTTGAACCCTAAAAAGACGACTTTTCTACCTCGTGGCTCCAACTTCTCATCACTTACATGATAATAAGCCGGACATCCAAACACACGGAGCATGTCATAATCTGTAGCAGTTTTGCCCTACCACATTTCCATCAGTCTTTCATCCTATCGCAGATGATGGCAATCTATTTATAAGATGACTTGCATAAGTCAATGCTTCAGCCCAAAAAGACTTGTTCAGTCCATTATTTGATAACATGCACCGTATCTTCTCTAGCAAGGTACGGTTAAATCTTTCTGCCACCCATTCTGAGATGCATTCTTAGAGGGACCCCAAACATCTATATGCACATAATCAAGAATTTCTTTTGTACGGTGAGTCGCGGTGCCAAACTTCACCTTGGCCTTCTTGTCCAATACATAATACTTATAGAATTCTAACTTGAAGGTCTTTGCACGCTTCAATAAGCCTTTGCTTTGCCAAGGCTTGAATAGACTTTTACCTGCTTGACTAAATCTCATATGCCATAACTGAGTAGCATCTACATCTGAAACCACTGAAGTAGCCAAAGAACCTATGACTGTACTACCTTTCAAGTAATACAAGTTCTTGTCTCTGATCCTCTTCATCACAACAAGAACCTTGAGAATTCCATTCTCCAACGTCACCTTGAGCTCTTCCGACTCCACAGCTCCAATTGAGATAATGTTCTTCTTCATCTGAGGAACGCATCTCACATCCGTCAAATCCCTTACCACACTATCGAACATCTTGATTCGAACGATACCTATCTCAATCATCTGACATGCAGCGTCATTCTCATGATTACTACGCCATTGTCTAACTTCTTTAAACTAGATAACCATTCCCTCCTGGAACATATGTGATAGGTAGCTCCGTGTCTAACAGCCACTCTGAAGCATCCAAGTAACATATTGACGGTGTGATAGAGAGTGAGAAAGCATAAGAATCAAATTTATTCGCATCTGACTTGGCGACATTCACCTCTGATGATTTTCCTGACTTCTTCATTTTGTTCTTCTTCTTGAGCTCAGGACAATCTTTCTTCCAATGATCAGTTTGTTTACAAAATGTACATTGAACATGAGTCAAAGTACGGTTGCCATATCGTGATATCGATCTACAACGATTATCTTCTCTTTAATTTAGACTTCTTTCTCTCGCGATTAATGCCTCCGCCGATGTACCAGCAAGGGATTTCTTGTCCTTTCTTCTCAAGTCGAGATTTATAAGGGCGGTAGTGACCTCATTATAACTCAGTGATGTTCTTTCATTTATCAGGGTGAGGATAAATGTATCATATCTCTCATCGGGGAGAGAACATAACAAAATCAAAGATTTACTTCCTCATCTATCACAACATCAACATTCGCTAGATTCGCGAGAAGTTTTGTATAAGTGTTTGATATGATCACTAATTGAAACCTCATCTTCAACTGGAAACGATACAGTCTCCTTTTCAAATACAAGCGATTTTTGAGGCTTTTCGTCAAATATTTGCTCGCAAGGGTCTCCCAAATCTTCTTTGCAGAGGTCTCATTCATCACATCATATTTTAGGTCTTGTAATAAATACGATCTAATCACTCCACAAGCTGTTCTATTCAAAATTTTTTCAAATTTTCTCTTCCATCTCTTCTGGTCTCTCTTGCAATTCGAGAGCATCCTTCAAGTTTTGCACATTTAGCGTATCCAACACCTCACATCTTCACAATTCGAAATTATTTGTGCCATCAAACTTCACCACATCAATTTTTTTATGGTGATAATTTTGTATATTTTTCAGGACAAAAGAACTACTCCCATCGGATGTTTATTCGGATATTTCTACTCTAGTTCAATCAACCACGCAAGTATAACAACTATGAAATGATCTACGAGATAAATATAGAATTTTTACCTTCAACTGAAACCCTAAGAAGAGTTTTCATTGATCTCTCCACCCAATTGTAGAAGATGAGATCCAACACAATAAAAATCTGATTTGTATCCACTCCAAGCTTGAGATCTTCAAGAACCAAGCTCCAAATCAAGATCAACTCCACCAAACGAAGCCCAAGCGTTGCCTAGAGTGTGATACCATTGTTGGTCCTCTAGCATGCCAAGAATACAAAACCTAGATGCACAAATATACACAAAGAGAGAGGGAGACAAAGGTTTACGAGGTTCGGTAAAATATCTATGTCCCTAGGGCAGAAGAGAAATCTATTATTATACACAGAATTACAAGAAGATTACAATTAGTTCTCTAAAGAACTCACACAGAAAATCCTTAACCCTAAAATGGGTTACATCCTCTATTTAAAGGAAGAGAAGAAACCCCCAAAAAAATAGCTCTTGGCCTAGTCCAGAAAATAGTTTTGGCCCGACTGTCGGTCGACCGACCCAAGTGTGTGGTCGACCACGAAAAGCCCTCTGTCATTACAGGACTTATTAGAAATGTCATTACAGGACTTACTGGAAATGTCGGTCGACCGACCCAACTGGGTTGTTGTTCCTCGTGCAACATCGGGCGATCAATCCAAATCTTGTGCATGTCAGTCGACCAAAGTCCAGTCGTAGAGTTAAAAAACTCTATCTCTTATTTTTGCCCTCTCTCTGCACATTGATAGCATTGAACTGCCATCAATAAAGCCCTAAAATAAGTAGCACCCTTTTGAAACAAGTAGGAAGCATGTCTTGAATTTGTGAGGTCTTCCATCTAAACGAGCACTCCACCAACACTTGGTAACCAGTCTACTTTGATATTCAAGAGCAAGTGGTGTCTCCATAAAATAAACTTTGTTAGCAGTTTGTCTTCAACTTGATAACGAGTTCCTCTTCTCACCAAGCGACCTTGATAACTAGCCAAGATGTAAGGTTGCACCAACTTAATGATCTGACTATAAAAGGATACATGGCCTAAAGCTGGAGCAAAAGATGCATCCACTCTCATTCTGGTAGCCTGGCATTAGAAATTTAGGAGAGCAGGAAATAATAAGATACAATAATTCCTCTAGAGATGCTTAATTTGCATCCTTAACTAAAAGATCCTCATAGCCTGCCATTTTCATTCAAGTATATCAAATTAAGCTCTCAGGCAGCCAAGAACAGTATGGACAAAAGCTTATTTTGGCCTCAGTACTTGATCATTCCAGTCAAGATATTGCAACCCTTGCCAAGTTTCCCATGTGCAGCCTCAATATGCATGCATTATTTATTCAGACCACATTCCTCTTGCCTGGTCCTGATTGCAGAAGTCAGATGACTACTTTGATGAATATAGCAACAAGATTATACCACAACTTAAATCCTGTAACATTGTGTAGCAGTCAGGTGTCCTGATAGCAGTTAGCTAATTGATTCAATCAAGTCTTGCTTAAAAAGCCAAAATTGTCATCAACATTTGTCGTTGTAAGTATTTACACTTTGATGGTCATATCATAAGTTAACGATCTATGTACAAAGACATCAGTCTTCTACCACAATGGTGACATGGGCAGGGGCAGACCCTTCGATGTCAGCTGCCGGGTTAACAACAGCCTCGTTAACCACTACAGTGCTTCTGAAATGAGCAAGGCGTGCGAGCTCTTCGACAGAGGCCACAATCTCGTGAGCACATCCGATGATTTCCATGAGAACAGATACAATTGAGGCTGCATGAAGGAATTCCTTGAGGTCAACACAGTTTTCCAGCAGTGAACTCGTCAATTGTTCAGCTGTGCCCATGCGATGTTTGCTCGTAGCAGTAGGCATTCTCATTGATCGGACGGCCAATGCTATTTCACATAATGCCTTTCCAGACTCCATGCTCAATTCTAAGCAAGCCTCTGTCAGCTCCTCATCAAGCTTTACTTGGTTCGATGCCATAAAAGCATTAAGGGCCTCCATGAGAAAAGCGCAACGCCTACTCCAGTCTCCAATTTTCAGGTATTGATCCCAAGGGTGACGAAACCCAAATTGGCCATGGGGTGGCTCCCATCTTGCCAAATTGGACAAGGCATCTTCTGTGGGCTTTGAATTGAGCACACTCTTGTGACTTTGGGAGAAGGATTTCTTGCCTTCCAAAGCCTCCCCAAAGCCTTGCAAGAAGCTCGCAAGCTTCTCTATGTTCCCAGCGGCTAGATTGTGAAGATCATCTCCAGCCCATACTGGGAACACGATGATGGATGTGAGGAAGGAGATGGCTACTCCCATAGCAATGGTGAAGAGTCTGTCGTTAGCCAGCATCATGATTCTCTCTTTCCGATAGCTTGATATTGTCACAAGACAGAATGTTAGTATAAATATCAGAACTCCATAATCGTATTTGGATTTGAGCTCCGGCATAAAGCGTGCAAATGTGGCCACCGTCGCTACTAGGAAGACCAGTACTCCAAGAACTACTGGCTCCCATTTCTCTCCGAAGAGAACTGCCAAGTAATGGGCACCAACTCCCAGTGCCCCAGCAAGAAAGGTGGCGCATGCTCGATTAATACCCTTCAAGACTGCAGCACCAACGGTGAACTCCATGACAAGGACAACGGTTAGCACAGCCCACATTGCTGATTGCCCCAGATCTTCAAAAATGGGATTGATGTAGTAGAATGTGGAGACTAGTGTGAGTCCGAGTCCCACTTTGAAGGAGTGAAACAGTCGTCTTGGATCGTCAGAGCCTATCTTCTTCAACTTCCTCAAGAATCCGACCACCCTTGAGCTAAGGCTCGACCGGCAGCCCACCTTCTCAGGGTTCTCGCTTTCGGCTACCATTGTTGGTTTGTCTAATTTGCGATAGCTAACAAGAATGTAGAGTTTCACAGAGCAAATCAGACTAATAAATGTCTCCTTGGTTCTCTTCTTTCTTTGATAATGAGGGAGATGGAGAGAGGGTGTATGGAGATGTGATAACGAAATAATGGAAGAAAGCGTGTACAGAAGGTTCAAGGTCTTGAGACTGCATACTATCAATGACACATGTGAATTCTGAATTTATTTATAAAATTATGCAGTAAGGGGCCTGTTTATGGATTTTGAAATGGGAAAGCCAAGTGTGAAGCTCATGTTTTTCTGAATGCAGACTATATAAGGGTCACTCCCTTGTCACCATTAGACTGGACACAGAATCTAAGGTGAAATAAAAAGCTCCAACTCTAATCAAAAGTGAATGTGATTTATGTAAACTAAGCTTTTTGTTGCAGTTGACCCCAAACAAATATAAATATCACTAAGAAATTTTGTGACATGCTTTAAGATCTCCACAGAATCCGTATACTTCATTGCCGTAGTTGGCTCAAAATTGCATTACATTCTAGTTCATAACTCTAGGCGCATATTTTAAGCACCTCGAACAGTAGCAGACTCAACTTCAAGAAAGTGTAATGAAATGGATCACGCGTTTGGACCAAACTCTTTTAGATGGAAATTGCAGCAACTGTAAAAAGAAATGAAACAAAGAAAGTAAGAATGGGAGAAGGAACAAATTCTGCCTCAGCCACAATAGAGATTGCCACAGATTAATTGGAAGAACTTTAACCTTCCACAAAGAAAGAAGCATCAGCAAGTGGATGTCTGTCATTTTTAGCCAGAACTAGAAAACTTGAACTCAACACTTCTAATCAAGCGGTGATTGACAGCCTGTGCTTTAGCCATCGTACATCAGTTCTGAATTTGAATTATGCTACTGGTATCTGAGGAAAACATAAAACATATTTATACATCAAATTTTCCATAATCTTTAAGTAAAAAGTTTAATCTGTTTGGTTTGTGAAACAATAAAGCACTAAATTCAACAAATTCAACATGAACATTTTATTCAAGATAAACGAGAAACGATTTATCACGAAAAATAAAATTGTATAGCAGGTAAACTAGCAGGAAAAGAGAACCCCATTCATGGGCCAAATGCCCACATGGTGAACAAAACCTTTAAATGGAAAAATCTATCCCTAAATGCTGAAGTTGCAAGCTACCATAATGCTCAGCCATTTGTATGATATTCTTTGGATTTAATTAGATTATTTGCGTAAAACTTTGAATATATAATTAGGTAAATGAAATTGTTCCAAAATAAAATATATCAGAAGTGTGCCTCTCACCAATCACATGTTAGATGACAACAAGCCATAGTCTTAAGAGATTTGACTATTATTTAGAAGATAAAGAAATCCTTTTCCTTTTGATTCCAATCAATGCTTGAAGCAACCACCAAAAAGCAGAAAGTGCATGGGATTGTCCTAATTAGAACCACTTACTTCTGGGGTGTTACTAAGGCTCTAGTAGTAACAGTGACAGTATGAAACCTCACATCTAAACCTGCTGTCTATTTGAAAATTTGTATGCTCTGAAAAACTCCCTTTCCTTGCTCTTTCCCTTCTACTCCCGTCTTTGACTCGTATCATTGGCTCATATCCACCACTCTCCAGTTCCCTTGCTGATTCAGTAATATATACCAGGTCACTAGGCTTCCAACATCCATGAGGGAGGAGAGCCCCGGTTGGACATCAAACCTCTGGGCTCTCTAGAACCTTACTTTCCTCTTCTGATTCTCACTCACTACTTTTCTCCACAATGGAAAGAGCACCAGGTAGTGGTCACAACTTACCTCAGGAACTTTTGAGTTCTTGAAGAAGGTGAAGAAGATCGGCAAGAACGATCCTCGACGAATCATTCACTCTTTCAAAGTGGGTCTAGGACTCACACTAGTCTCCACATTCTATTATGTCAATCCTGTATTCAAAGACTTGGCCAGTCGGCCATGTGGGCAGTACTAACTGTTGTTCTCGTTATGGAATTTGCAGTTGGCGCAGCAATCTCTAAGGGCCTAAATCGTGCTTGTGCCATTCTTGCTGGGGGTACTGGGAATTGGGGCTCATCACTTGGCAATCCTTTTGAAGAGAAAGAAGAACCAGTAGTTCTTGGGCTTCTAGTCTTTGTAATAGCAGCAGTGGCCACATATGCACGCTTTATTCCAAAGTTGAAAGCAAGATATGATTATGGTGTTATGATATTTATATTGACATTCTGTCCGGTGACAGTTCAAGCTATCACAAAGAGAACATTTTGCTGTTGGCAAAGAGCGGGTATCCACCATTGCCATTGGGGTGGTGATGTAACAGGGGACCGCAACCACCTTTAATTTAAAGAAAGGGAAAACTGGGTTTGAGAAAAGAAGAATTTGGGTTTGAGATAAGAACCAGATAAATTTGGGCTTCACACCCTTTTCACCACAAGCTTCATACCCCTTACGCCAAGGGCTTCTCACCCCAATCTTAAAAACTCAATAGCTCAAGAAATACAACTGGAAAAATTTTTAATTATTCATTGTCTGTTGAATAAAGAAGTCTAGGGCCTTTATATAGGTTTTACAAAAGAGTACTTTTTAGGAAACAACTGATGTGATACTAAACACCTACATAAAAGAAAACAAATTAACTCAAAATAAATTAAGACAAATAAATCACTAGCAGCTGATGATGTCCTTATCATTTACCCCGGGGTGGGAGAGAGTAGACCCTGTCAAGTGAGGATATCTCTCATGAAGCATCTCAATCGGGCCATGGTGGTGGTCGTGCCAGCAGCATTAATGCATCACATGGAGACCAAGGTGGTGGAGGTGAAACTAATCTTTGTATCGGATCGATAAAAGATGGCAGCTTGATCAAGTCACCGATAGCAGATTGAGGCACATCATTCATGATAAAAACTGAACCGACTGCACTTTGCACCATAAGTGGTCTGATCTTCGGTGAAACTGATTTTTGGAGAAAAATCTGTAAGGGATCATATACATCAGGCGATTTTAAGAAAATCAAGGCCCCATATCTACCAAAGATGGTACTAGCTCTTTAGTAGGCTTTGATGGAAGATCTATAAGGATCTCATTAGAGAGCTCTTCAACTTCTGTAGACCGGAAGGAAACCACTTCTTGCAGTGGCGTCAACTCAGTAACAACTCCAGGCCCTGGCTTATAAACAACCTCTGGCTCTGAATCTTCAACAACCTCTGTCGCCTTACTTTCTAGTATCTTCACCATACCAGCGAGAATCTTCTTACATGAAGCGACCAGATCGATCAGATCGCTAAACTGTAGTCCCTCAAATGTGGAGCATACCGAGTACGAAGAAGCTCTTGTAAGACCAACCAATCTCGACAGTTGCTATGACTATTTTCGCACTTACCAATAAGCTTCTCTAGTCAGCTTCATTTAAGTATAGTGGCACTTCCATACATGTGTCAAGGAGAAATATCTAAAAAAATCTTCAAGATGATTTTTTCACTTTTCATACTCATCCTATCATCAAACCTCGAAAATACGGGAGAACTGCATACATGTCCCTTTCAACCTACTTCTCATCCCCAACAGTATAAATGTATTTGCCAAAAAAGTAAAACCCCATGAATAAAATTCAGTGCACGAAAATTAAATGTTACCCAATAAACTCAGTGGCTCGAACTTGACTCAAATCGGGCTAAAATTGTGGCATGAAATGCTGATTTTCTGCCATAGGGACAGTAACGGCACCAAATATAGGCTTGTGGAGGTCACATCTGCTACCCAACTGCTTTGAATTTTACCCAGTACCTCCGGGACTAGGTCACGATCCCAATGCTTCGAACAGTGTTCAAAACGGACTTTGAATGGGAAAGAAACGGGCTCTAGAACAGACGAGTTTTTGGGTTTGGGTGGAGATGAACAGTACCCGGGCGGTACTGTTCACACAAACAGTAATTGGGGAGATTACTGTTCACGTGAACAGAAATTGGAACAGTGAATTATTTTTTGAATTTTTTTCAAACTAGGGATCTAGATCTAGGGTTTGGGGAAGGGAAGAAATTCAAAGGGGATTGAGACCAAAACTCTGATACCAAATTGATGTAACACGGGATCGCAACCACCTTCAATTTAAAGAAAAGGGGGAAATAGAATTTTGAGAAAAGAAGGATTTGGGTTTGAGAAAAGAACCATATAATTTGAGCTTCGCACTCCTTTCACCGCGGGCTCACACCCCTTACGCCACAGGCTTCTCACCCCAATCTCAAGAACTCAACAGCTTAAAAAAATATTACTGGAAAAGTTTTTAATTATTCTTTGTCTATTGAATAAAGAAGTCTAGGGCCTTTATATAGGCTTTACAAAAGAGTACTTTTAGGAAATAATCGATGTGGTACTAAACACCCACATAAAAGAAAATAAACTGACTAAAAATAAATTAAGGCAAAAAAATCACTGGTAACTGGTGATGTTCCCATCAGGTGGCCATCTCTATTAGGATTTTGCCTTATTTTTCAAGAAGAGATGATGGTCCAAGAAAATTCAATTGAGTTGGAGAAGACAATGACTTGAAGCAGAAGAAGCAGTTTTTCTTTTTAGGCGATTGCGAGTTTCCTTTTCAGGAGGAGTATGAATAGAATTTATTTCCTATTCAATGAAGATTTATTTCTAAAGATTAAAGGTTTAAAATCCTTCTAGATCAAAGAGATCAATTCCTATAAGGATTGATCAAAATTCTTCAACCATCCAAAGGCCAAGATCATCTCATAGTCCAAATAGGAGTTGTATTGTAACATCCTATAAATAAAGGTTGTAACCAAGCATTGTAATTGTCTCAACCAAACAAATCTCAAAGAGTTTCTAAAACAGAGAATCTCAAGTAAAGGAGACGAGAGGAAGCTAAGAAAGAGAGGACCTAGTTAAAGGTACATAGAGAGAAGGTAATACTCTTGTATCTAGGGTTAGGTTCAAGTGGAAAAAGAATACTCTTGTTGCATCAAGAGGAAGGTTAGATCTCTTTGTACCAAGTTTATTAACAAAGCTCTCTCAAGTTCTCTCCCCGTGGACGTAGAACAAGTTTGGGCTGAACCATGTTAAATCCTTTGTTCTTTCTTTATTACTCTTTTGTCTAGATATTGCTAGTTTGCTTTGCATCAAGTTTTCCTTTTGAAAGTACTGTTCGTATGGCCAAGTTCCGCTAACTCGATCCTGCGAGTCACAACAATTGGTATCAGAGCTAAAAGTTGATGAAAGACAATATGCGAAGATAGTAAGTTCTACAATAAAGTTCGAGGTTGAGAAGTTCAATAGTAAAGAAAACTTTGGCTTATGGCAAAAGAGGGTGAAGACGTTGCTAGTGCAACAAGTCTTCACAAGACCTTGCAGAGCAACAAAGTAATACCTGCAGGTACGTCCAACGAGGATTGAGAGGAGATGGATCTAAAGGCGGCAAGCGCGATCTAACTATGTCTCGCAGACGAGGTTATGTACAACATAATAGATGAAGAAACGGCTACGAGATTGTGGTCAAGGTTAGAAATGCTATATATGACGAAAAGCCTCTCCAACAAGCTGTATCTCAATAAACAACTATATGGGCTACGTATGAAGGAAGGGACAGCAGTGTTGGAACATCTAAACTTTTTCAACAAGGTCATTAGCGAGCTTCTAGCTGTTGATGTCAAGATCGATGAGGAGGACAAGCGTTGATACTTCTCAGTTCTCTTTCAGACTCATATGATCATATCGTCACCACCATACTCTATGGTAAGGAAACTCTCATCTTGAAGGAGGTTACGTCAACTCTCTTATCTAATGAGACTAGGAAAAGGCCAAATCATAAGGAACAAACATGATCGAGTTTGTGGTCACGGGAAGGAAAGGAAGAGGAGAAGGAAGAAAAGGTCCAAGCTCATCAAAGGCGGGTCACTTTTGTCACAGGGAAGGTCATTGGAAGAATAACTGAAAGCATCGGAAAGAGTGGCTGAAGAAGAAGGGGCAAGTTGCGGAGGCAGACATAGAAAGCGGTGTAGAGGATACTGAAATATTAATGGCTTCTTACGAAGATAACACTTCTCAAGGTAAAGACTGGATATTTGATTCAAGTAGTACGGTTCATGCATGTTCCCAGAAAAAAGTTGTTCAATTACTCCTTAGTTGCAAAGGAGGAAGAGATTGTCAAGATGGTAGATGGCTCGGCTTGCGAGGTTATCGGCACTGGGACAATCAAGATTATAGGAAGAGATGGGACAGTGCGTGCTCTGGAGGCAGTCTTGTATGTCCCGGAGGCACGGTATAATCTAATATCCATAAAGGTCTCGACGAAGAAGGATGCCGGATCCAAGTGCAACAAGGCGT